>JADDOH010012323.1:0-97559 GCA_016648135.1 Agrypnia vestita
TCAATAATCAAATACAACCCTTCACATCACCCCTTCTTACAATGTTCCCGATCTCCCACCACTTAGATACCCCCTCCACTTCTACCGAATCCACAACACACACACCAGACAACCATTCCTACATACCTCAGTCTTAATTCACCTGATGAAGGAAACGGACGTTTCCGAAACATGTAGTGAAAAAAGTGGCTTAAATATAAGTGGAAAAAAAAAAACAAAGTTGATTGTTTTATTTCATTATTTATTCATAATGGATTTCCACAAGGTAAACGCCGTAACATTCAATTACTTTTGAGAATTATATTATTTATATACGATTGTTTGCTGAAAGTCCTGGGACGACTTTACTAGGTGTTGCACGACCATAAATGGACGCTGCGTGGTCATTTCTGCGACTGGCCATCTGCTATGTTATAAAGACTACACTAATGTTATAAAGAGGTAAAGTTTGTGAGTTTCTGAGTTCTGATCTTTCAACTCTACTCATCCGATTTAAAAAATTCTTTCTCTAATATTTAGAATGAACTTTCAGAGGGATTGTACGATCTTGTTTTTGCAAAAACAAAAATAAATACGCGTCTGACTGAACTTTTGCCTATTTGTCGCTTAAAATAATAAATATATTTTGTCCCGTATGCGTTCCTATAAAATTAATATAATGACATCAATGGTAGCGTAGTAACCCCTACCAGCCGCGAAGCGGCCACCATAGCCCATAATACTGTCAATCAGCAAGTAAACAGCAATGGCCGCGTAGCGGCTACCAATAGCCGCGTTTATCTTATTAATTAACAGCAATTAAATAATTAGCGGCTACTATCGGCTTCTCAGCATCCCAGAGAGCAGCTTGCAGGGCCTAAAAGCAAACAAGCGTGATAGATAAAAATATATTTAGTGAAACGTAGTAGAGCTGGTACAAATGGTGATGGTCACCAATATGGAGAGTGATGAGGATGTTACGATTTTACTAACGTAAGAACGTTATCGTTCTTAATACTATGGCCGTTGAAAAATATATTTACTTCTTTCAAGACATTTTTTATAAAATATATTATAAAGTCGCACATTTCACTGTTCCTTAAAGTAACTTACAAGAAGTACGCATCATCAGCGTAACACAGGTTCTTCAAAATCTACCAATTTGTTACCCCTGAGCGCTCAAATTGAATATTTCTTCTGAATATAAGTTGAAAAGCGAGGGTGAGTGAGAGAATACATCCCTGTCTCACGCCTCTTTTTATTTCTACTTCGACTGTTAGGTGTTCCACCCTTACTGCTTTCTGATGCCAATAGAGATTGCCTATTATTCTTATATCTCTATCATCAATCCCGAAGGTTTTCGGGATTTGAAGCATTTTGTCACGTGGAACTGAGTTTCGTTACATTGTGATATATTTTTTTTATTTGTTACATTATTTTGAAATATTTTAAAATATTGATGCGGCAAAAATTTACACCTTTTTTAAATTTATTTTATTATATTTAATAAACAAACCATTATATTTCGTGTAACAGTTAATATTTTAGTTTTTTTGTTATACCAGCAAGTTATGGGCGGACTATTAATAATTATATATACCTTCATGGTGTAACGAGATGATGAAAGATTTTCCATGCAGAATCCCTCTTAGTAAGTCCATAACGACAATAAGATCAAAGTCTCTAGAAACTTCTAAGACTCATACTCTGCTTTTATCTATTACATTCGGAAAACATTCAAATATCTGAAACCTTATCATAAACACTAGAAAATAATATTGATGTGTTAAATAATACGTATATTTTATATGAACCGTATATTTCACTGAGCAACAAATCTCGACGTTTCGCTGAAGTCCTATCCTGATGAAGCTGAATAGGACTTAAACGTCAAGATTTGCTGTTCAGTGAAATATACGGTTCGTATAAAATATTCGTTTTATTAACACATAAATATGTCCAACGACAGTAATAATAACCTTAACTCTTTAATAACTAAAAAAAGTAACCCATGAAAACTAAGTTTTTATTATACTCCCTTTCTCATTTACCAGTGGAAACTGGTTTGGCGCTTAACCTACGCGTTGGGCTTCGGTCGGGCGACGCTACGAAAGGGAGAAATAAAAAATTTCCAAAAATCCAAAATTACACTATAATCAGATTCCGTGTCTATCAGACGCGTTGCGATGCGGCTTACTCAGTTGTAAGAAAAAATTTAAAAAATTTTAAAATCTAAAATTATACTATAATTAATAAAAATTTTTAACAAAAATTTGATAAATCTTTTTGATCATCGCCACGAGTCTGCTTGCAAAGTTTCAGCCTGATTGAATCACGGGAAAAAGGTTAAAAATTGATCCAAAGTTTTTGCGTCAAAGAAACAAACAGACAGACGAAACGAGTTAATATAAAGGGAATAAAAATAAAAAATTGTTCTCGAGAATTCGAAAAACACAGGTTCAAGGAGGTTCAAGGTTCAAACAAGGTTCAAGCACCACTCTGCGCAGTCAGTTGATTTTGACATTTATATCGGTGAAAAATAAGTCGCGGAATGACGGCCGTTGTGGGCAGTTGTGAGATATTCAAAGCGATAGATATTAAGCGAAATAATCGAGCGGAATACCTAATTGGCGAAATAAATAAGTGCGACTTTTATGTACGAGAATTAGGTGGAATGTTACAGCAAGTGATAAATAAAGTGTTACACAGCGATAATAAAAAGTTCGTAGTCGAGTGATAAATTGACAAGACTAATGTTAAATTCAATTCGTGTTAAGTGACTTTGTCCGTTGAATAATGAATCAATCATTGATTAATAAATCGCAAATTAATTTTGAATGTTTTCAATTGTCTTTCACTGCCACAACAAACATAAAAATTGAGAAGAAATTTGTTTGGATTTTGTGCTAATTATAATACATTGAAAGAATGGTTCTGTTCATAAAAACATTTAATAACATGATTTTATATAAAAATAATTTTTAATTAAACTGCTACATTTACATTTAATTAATTTGTGCGTTTCATATTCATGTTACTAAGTTCTAGTAACGTGGAGCATTTCTTGACTCGTTTCGCATAAATATATTTTACATTAATTCAAAAATTAATTGTATACTTAGCAAGAACGTTCTTGTTAAAATTTAATAGAAACTAAAAAAAACTTAATTGAAAAGTTACAAGAAAACGTTCAGTTATACACGCGGTAAAATAATTAACAAAAGTAGGTACCTATATATAAGGTAAATTAAAATTTGGGAACAGGACTATAAAGAAATTACACTCAAATATTTAAGCTGAATTAGTAGTTATATGAAAGCTTCCATGCAATAAATAAATAAACTAATTAGCATTTTTCAAAATAATTACTTTTTTTACGTACAGCTGTCTGCCTCCTTTGAAATAAATTTATTTAATATTATTGAAACTGCAATAAATATTTGAATAATTTTCCACAATATAAAATTTGAATAAATGATACATAAAAGATTTTGTTTAATTTTCGGACAATTCTCCACCACATCTCCACAACACAAGTTAATACGCACTTAACTACATATTTTTATAAACCAAATGTTAGGCGCCATCCATATTATAAAGTTGTTGCAACCAGCGACCTAACTAAGAAAAAAAAAATACAGAGTGTTTTGTACCAACCGAAATCCTAGTGTTTGTTCATTTCCTACCCACCATATTTGTTGCAATCAACTAGTCTACGTAAAGGCACCTTGCTGTCAACATCTCTGCGCCGTACGCATTTAAATCTGTCACCTCGATATACCATTTGTTCTTAAACATCTACTATTTAATAATAAAAACTTCTTTCTATAAAATTGAGTAAAAGTTTGGTGATAAATAATCAATCTTAAACAGAAATAATAATTATTGCGTTAGTGTGAAATAAGGAACAAGTTGACTTTATATCCGGTGACTTAATTAATGAATAAAAAGTTTTTTGTTTCATCTCCCACCTACAGGGTTGTCATTTTTTTTTTGTTATCATTTCAGAGTTGACACGATCCAACCTCGACATGCACATTCCACGACTTTGAAAGTCTCCGCCGAACCGTTTCCAGTTGTGCCTGGCTTCCTCGACTCCTAGCCGCGCGGAGTGGCGGCCACCCTCGAGGCGGGGGAGGTGCGAGGCTGCAGAGCCAGTGCGCATGCGTCTCCCGGCATTCTCTAGTTAAGCTCTACAAGCCGCCGCAGCTGGACGTTCCGAATCCGTACATTTCCAAAATCGAACATCGCGAATTCGCGAAACTAAAATACGCCGGCGTCGCGCGCGGAAGTAGCTGTGAAATTTGAATATTTGACGATTGTTTTATTTCAAGTGTATTTGTGGATGAGTGCATTAACGAACAGGGGAATTTTTCATTTCTATGGTCTGTAACTTTTCGAGTGAGTGAACTTTGCTTGTGTCGTGTGAGTGCGGTTTAGATTGTGTCGTATTTTTTCGAGATAGTAAGTACCCACTTATTGTATAATTAATTTTAAAACATTTTTTTTAGAAATAGATTTAAAAATTAATGTATTTAATTTAATATTAAATAAGTTATTTGTTCATAATATATCGATACTTTTATCTACCAGAAATAAAATCAATGAAAAAAAAATTGTTCAGAAAGTACTTATATAAAAAGCTATATACTACTTATATATTTGCAAAAATATTTCAGCATTTTAACTCGCTTTGAAAAAACAGCGAACGATATCAAAAATCTACACCGTTTTTGCATGAGATGTGAAATTTTTATTACAAATATAATTAATTAAACGTTCTTCAATTTATTATGCTCACTTATTGGAAAAAATAATGATATTTTGTGTCCAGTAATAGGTTTTCTTGAGTACTAATTCATTTTTTATAGAAAATTGGTCCAAAAAAGTGTTATTAAAAATTGCTTCTTTGGATGCTTAAGATATGTATGTTTGAAGTGAATAAGGGATAGATTCAGTAATATAAAAAAGTTTTGATAAAATCATAAGTACATTAAAATAACATATTTGATATTTGAAGAGAGCATCAAATTAAAAGCATTACACGATTTTTAAGTAAGGTTTTATTCAATACGATTATTGTATCGTTTTTTTTATATAAATTCAAAAAATATTTAAAAAGATCATACTTACTTTAAAAACAGCAGATTTTTTTTTCATTTGTAAATATTAATAGCATTTGCATAAATTAAATAGTGTTTCTGAATACAAATCTAATTGTAAAACATTATTTAACTTATTTAATTTGCTAACGGAGCTTTCGATATGGCAGGCACAACTTTTAATTTTTGATTTCAACATTTATGCTTATAACGCCATATAAAAACGTGATAAATTCCAGAAGAAAATTGTATTGAATTCAATAAGAACAATCATAATTTTTCGGGTTAGACTTATTCCTACTGATTTTTTCACGCCTTATTTATTTTTCGATTTCTTTCCAGCAGTATCATCTAGAAAATATGAAAAAATATTTTTTTTAAGAAAATACAATCCTTTTTCCCATCTACTTTTTAAATATGTGGCTTATATAAGGCTTCAAATAATTTTCTAAGAAAAATATGATAAAGTTAATTAAGGGAAAACATGTATTTGCTGAAATTTATGCAGCTCTACTTTAGTTAATACAACGAAAAGGGTGGAATTTAAGATTTATCCTCCGTTGTCTTGATTAAGTCAGCGG
Source organism: Agrypnia vestita (assembly GCA_016648135.1). Lineage (NCBI taxonomy): Eukaryota > Metazoa > Arthropoda > Insecta > Trichoptera > Phryganeidae > Agrypnia > Agrypnia vestita. The sequence continues at coordinate 5,663 of JADDOH010012323.1, forward strand.
TAATTAATTACCAAGACGATGTGTAGCATAAATTTATTTAAACTATTCTAGAAAATGTAAATATACGTCCATATAGGTACACATAAAATACAACTTCTTTAACCGTAATATAAGTTCCATTATTTCCATCATGCAGAAATTGATGAAGATATATCATGACTTGATCCGTAGGTCATGAAGACCCACGGATCAAGTCCACTATACAAATTTAAAAATATATATTTAAAAAAAAAAACTTTATTTTTTACTGGCTGGATTTAAAAATATTTTTCCTCGTTACTATAGCCTTAATCTCTTCTCATAGGCTTTTAAACAGATTAAATATATTGTGTTTCATTCTGACACAACATGGCGTCATGTACTCGTTGTAGCAAAGAAAATAAGGAAAAAAAAATTTACGCTATACCTAATCATAGTCAATCCACTAGCGGGCAGTAAAAATTATTAATTGGTTTTAAAAAAAAAACGAACCCAGAAAAATCAAGTTTTTATTATACTTCCTTTCTCATTTACTAGTTGAAACAGGTTTGGCGCTTGGGCGACGCTACGAAATTAATAAAAAATTTCGAAAAATCCAAAATTATGCCATAATTATTCATTTTTTTAAACTAAAATTTGTTTGAACATTATTATCGTCATCACGAGTCTGCCTGCAGAGTTTCAGCTCAATTAGTTCACGGAAAAAGGGTTAAAAATCGATTCAAAGTTTTTTCGACAGACAAGCAAGCAGACGCTACGAGTTAAAAGAAAGGGAGTAATTAGTTCATATTATCTTATTGAAAATAAACTACACCTCTCTCCGTTTTTTATTCCAGTACATGATAAATGTATTTTTTGCAATTATTTCCTATTATAATAATAATATACTTACCTTTTTTTATTTTATTTTATTTTATTAATATCCTATTCAGATCATTTTTTTTCCTTTGTCTATAATATAATTAATTAACACAATTATTAAATTGTAAATAATTACTATTACTTAATTTTAATTGGCAATAAGATTTATTCACAAATGTTATATAAATAATAAATATTCTTGAACATTATACTACTGGAAGAGCACTGTCTGCAATAATACAGTAAATTACTAGTGTAGCAGGCAGGGCGTCAAATCAATTTAGTGTTTACTTGCTGCCAAGACACTCAACAACAATGAAAAAAGCTTCATTAAATTTTGTAAACACTGTAAACATTTGTAACATTGAACATTGAATAAACATTTGAATTTGAATTTGAAAAAACCTTAATATAAAAAGTACCATAACCAAACAAAAATTCTGAGGATATTGTTAGGGATTTTCTTCTTCTTAAAATTAGACAATCCGCCCTTAAAGAGCGATTTGTACCATTTTACAAGTTACGAATGAGGTGTTGCTAAAAAGGGTATAATTAATTATATATTTGTCACTTTCTAAAAAAAAAATGATATTATAGGTATCAGGTTAGGCGAGTTCATTGCAAGAAGATGACAAATATCGGTTGGGAGTTGAAATTTACCCTTGATCAGCTCACTGTAAAGAGTATTGGAGTTCCGCGATGGGCAGGAAAAAATATGTGATCAAGCGTCTCCTCTTCCAAACCACACTCACATATTGGACTTTCCACTATGTTCAGTCAGAAAAAATGAGCATAGAGCAATGAGGTAGAGATTTTATAAAATCGTTATAAATTGTAAATTTTTCAAAAACCACGTTTTCGTGGAACATATCTGGTATCTGGATCATCGTTGAGGATCTTCCCAAGTGTTTCCCACTTTTCTCTGTCCATTGTTATTCGCTGAATCGAATTTCGGCAGAATTTGATGATTTTATCAGTCCAGCGGGTGTTAGGGTACCTGCTGGCCTATTGATCCTCTTCGGATTCCAGTGGATAACTGTTTTACGTCCTCATTTTATTTACTTGGCGTATTCAATTGTCTCTGATCTTCTGAACTCTCTACAATACAATAATCAACTGATGAGATAGTAATGCAACGATGATGATTGATGGATTTGACATTTACATTGTAGAGATTATTCAATGTTGATCACTTAGTTAGGTGAAAAAAACGTGTCGACGAGAGATTTTGTTACTCTCCAAAGTTAAGTAGTAAAATATAAAAATATTATTAGTCACGTCGCAAATTATTTTTTTTCGTCTAATTTAATGATCAACGCAATGTATTGTTTTACCACTTTACAAAAGTGCATTTCGCATTATCTGTACAACCATAAATATACTACTATCAGATCAAGAAGTCAATTCAGATTCAATTTTCATTATTTATTCCATTTTATGATGTTTATATTATATAGAAACTTCTCCTGCTCTGTTTTGTTATAAATAACACTTTTTCGAAAGAATGATAAAGTTTAATATTTGTTTTAAATATTTATATATTTATTTTAATAATATATATTTATTTATATAATAATATATAAATATTTATAAATATTTATTTTCGAATTAACAAGGTAGTAAGTAACCTTGTTAATTCGAAAGTCAAGGGACCCGAATATAAAAAATTCGAATTATGCGGAAACCCGTTAATTCGAAATTTTGGGTACCAAAAAAATCGCGATGCGATTGTGAATTTAGCCAAAAATAGTAAAACTTGTGAAAAAACCATTAATTTTTAAATGTTACGGATATTTTACACGAACCGTATGTTTTTTCGAGAATTCTTTGTACTATAGGTACCCTGTTATATTCATAAAAAAATATATTTAACAAAAGTGAAAAAATAATTTCTTAAAATATATTAGGGGCAACGATGCCGTAAAACTGCTGTGCAGTTTGGTACATAAATATATGTAAGCAACAAACAAAGAAAATATAGATTCTCCCATGTGTTTCTTTTCCCGTCTCATCTTTCCATGCAGCTTTGTGAAATTAGACGTTTTACAAGCTTCCTTTTATTGAAAGTCAATCTTTTGCAGACCTACGTGAGTACTGAAGTAAGCACTGGATGAATATTTTTCATTTAAGATACAGTGGAAGATAGCTCTTAAAAAACTGTTTTTTTTTCATTTTTTTTTTTTTGTTAATTACAGATTATATACATGCATATGCCAAACTGCACAGCGGTTTTACGGTATAATTCTAACAATCGGTTCGCTAGAAGCTAGAACCACTGCAATCCCAAAGTGGAGTATCATATTTTTGTTAATCTTGTTCCATAATAATACAAAAGACACAACCATTCTTAGAACAACTTTTTGTTTGATGTGGATACACTTTTAAGAAATGGATCGAGGAATTTGCGATATTAGGTATCCTCAAAAGCTTGCTGCGAATCCCACGGATCTGGTCCCATAATATTTGAATATATGTATATCTTTTTATTCATATTTAATGCAAAAATATTCTCCTCAGGATCATATATCTTTCAATGTTTTAAATAAATATTTAATTCAGTGAAAATAATGAATTTTGTGAAAGGATTATAATATTATGAAAGACCGAGTGATAAAAATAACAAGCAGAACTTTTAGCCCTTGAACATAATTATTTGTATGAAAAATTATTTTATAATCTTACAGATAGCATGTAAGGCGTATAAATTCGGAGAACATAACAATAAAATTAAATAAATTTCAGTGGAGAGCCATGATAGGTACCTTAATACAATCAAGCCTGTGTAAAAGGGTATATAAATTGAACAAAGGGAGTGAAATGTTTTAGAAAAGGAATTCGTGGTGTTCTATTGTTTCAGCCCCATGGTTTAAGAAATTTTTGTGAAACATTAAGATTGGCGCGGGTAGCTATAATTCTCCGAAAATATAAATTAAATAAATAGACAAATAAAATAGAATAACGAATAATGGTTTAAGTTAATGACTGTACTAAAGAAATACAAATATTAATAATTAATTTCATTTAAAGAATTTAAGAAACGTTTGAGAATATATTTTTTTATTTTTTTTAGTTTATTTATTCTTAAAGTAGGCAATACAATCATTTTTATATTTCCATTAGATATTTCAATGACTTTATTAATCATGTCCTTTCTCTAGGTGGGTACCTGCCTTTATCTTATTTAAATGTTGAATGTTTAAGGTATAGTCGAGTATAATTAACTGTCATTAAGTAAAATTATCCGAGTACTACCTATTTGCATATAAAACTGGGAGCAAAATTTTTATAAACACTCAAGCATTTCCTTAATTTAACATTTCAATTAATTATAAGGCACAACTCTTTTGTTATCATCATCGTCATCTATTGTTAAGGTATTACTGGGTGAAGACCTCTGGATGACAAGCCACTCTGATGCTCTGATGATTTCGTCTACCTAGGAAAATTTGGAAAAAATAAGTAATTTCTTCATTTTCATTTTGATCCAATTCATGATTTTTCTTAGTTATTTGATTACCTGTGCATCTTGAAATAAATTCAGCATTGCAACTATTTATTTTAAGCAGTGCTGTCTTTCATCTGGATCTGTGTTCTAATTCATTTTCTTTCTATGTTAGTGATTCCCAGCATACTTTTTTATACTAGGCTTTGTTACTTTATTAATTATTCAATTTTCATGTACGAATTAATATTTCAAATACTTTAAAGTCTATATATCTAACAATAAAAATAAACTAAGAAAGTACTGACCTTCTCTAAGGACTTCAGCAATTACATTGACGACATTAATTTTATTTACAGACGCTTTGACCATTATGAACTTCACAAACAATCAGCTTCAATTCTTCAGTTAGAATGTAGTCCTTATTTAAAAAATTTTTTTGATAGTTTTACCGCCACATGCGAGATCTTCTTTATTTTATTTTTTTCTTCGTCTTCGTGAATCTTAAATGTAACTTTTTTATTACTTAATGCTCGGTCTCTCTCGATCTTCCATTATCTAAGGTTTTGCAATCATGACGTTCATCTCCTTCCGTTCTTCCTGCCTGGAATATTCCGCTACATTATAAGCTGCAAATATGATTATTTTTCTCCCTAAGTAGCCAAAATACTTCAAATACACATAATCTAAATCCACTTAATCACTTTTGCAAATTTCTTGAACATTCCAATGTGTTTGTTACACCTGATATATCTAAAAAAATTAAAGTATCCATCGATTACATCTATCATCAAACGTATCGCATATGGATTCGTCTATAGAAATCGTCTTCTTCTTTAACCCACACACTTTAATCAACTAAATTCCGCTCTTAGCTGTTTCCTATAGATCCATATCTCGAATGCTTAAGTCAGTTTTAGAAGTTCTCAAATTAAGTGTGCTCAGAAATTTCTGTGTTAGTTTATTATCGTGTAACATTTACATACTATCATGTACCTTCAACCTTTGCTTGTCTCCTCCATTCCCATTCCATAGTTCATCGTCTATTATCCGTAGAAACCGGGGTGCTTGAATTTATGTTTGTTCTTGAACTGGTTTGCAGTACCCTGTCATGGCGTCAAGGTTTGCAATACCGTGTCGTAGACATAAGCGATTTGAGATGGCAGATTAGAAGTAGGAAACTTTATATTTTATCGGGAAACCAATAAAAGATTAGTGATTTTACTTTAATATCAAATATATTATTGAGATTTTAATAAGCGTTTTTAAAAGACTATTTCTTGTTTGTAATTTTTTTTATATTGTAATTAAAATTCATTAATTTTTTAAAACCATTTTTATTAAATCACAAGTTTTTACCGGGACTCGAATTAAAATGGATTAGCAAAATCTAGTAGGTATCTTGTAGGGTGAATTACTGAATAGTTTTTTGCAAATAAAAGTTAACAGTTTTTAAATGGAAACAATAGACAACATGGAGTGTAACAATAGAAAACAAGTTTTGCATAAATATACTATATATACTTACTATGAAATTTTCTGTTTTGTATAAAAAAATTTCAAACAACTTTGAACAAAATCGAATGAATCGCTATCGGTTTGTCACTGAGGTTAAAATCTGTAGCTAATTCTGACATGGTTTCAAGTGAATCGGCTTCCACTATAGCTTTCAATTCGTCAGTATCAACTGTGGTCTCCGGTCGTCCACGGGGCTTGTTGTTGAGGTCGAAATTTCCAGAACAGAAGCGATCAAACCAAAAACTCACAGGGCGTTTATTTGAAATACCTGCTCCATGTACATCGTTGATATTGCGCGCCGTCTATGCAGCATTAGTACCACAACGGAACTCATATATAAGGATAAAACGTGAATTTCAATTCTTTCCGTGGTCGCTAACACAGAGATATCGAGGAAAAGCAAACATCGCGAAAACAAAAAAAAAACTTTATTTGATAGGCATGTTATAGCTTTAATATTATCCTCATTTGAATTTGGAAATCCAAGTCGAATGCAAGATATCAAACATCAAACTAGCCAGTAGGTATTAGAAAATACCAATTTCATTGGTAAGGACCTAATATACCTATATTCATCCTATAAATATTAAATGTTTGACGTGATGTAATGGTATTGTATTTTCTCGACTTTATTCTGTTATTTGTTAATTAATTTCATATTTAGTCTTTTTTATATTGAATTGACGCGTTTCCGAATTAACGAATTGAGCTTTTATTCAGGTTGCTTAAAATATACATTTAATACATTTATTTACATTTAAATATTCACTTTTCCACCCTCAACATTCGAGCGATCGTTCAAATGAGAAATAATTCAACTTCCTAGAGATTTTAAATTATTAACCACCACATAATCATCGGGAAATATTTTAAATTATATTCCCGTATTTTGTCGAAATACGTCCCGTGGGAAGCGCCAGATGACAGAAGCATAATGTGCTCCCTCTACAGAAAGCCATTACAATTACCTATACATGGATACGTTACGACACACATTATCATTCAATTTTATCTCCGTAAAGACAAGAAAAAACATTTTATTCCACATTTCTGTCATTCGCTTCTTCCATATTGTCTTTTTCAAGCCAAACTCTACTTTTTATGCAACAACACTTCTGATTTTCTTCATCTTCAATACTCACTCAATTCATAAGTTCCTTTGGCTACCATTTATATGATGTAATCATTTCGCCCTATGCAGCGAATGATTGATAAAATTAAAACACACTATACACGTGCGGTCGTGGAGTCATGTACACTTAAGCATAAGTTTCACGTAAACATACATAGAATTTAGATAAAGGCGAAATTTAATTGAAATCTGAATAAAATGATAGGAGTATTAGGAGACACACATTTTTGCATTTATTCCTTAGAAATTCTTGCTATGTACAGTTAAAGTAATTGAATGTGTTAGCTGGGTGGAAATTCATTTTTAATAATTAGGAATAAAACACTTAAACATTGTTTTTTTCCACTATTTTATTTTTAAATATAACACAACATGTTTTGGAAACCTCCGTTCCTTCTTCAGGTAAGTTGAGACTAAGGTGTATGGGAGTGATCATTTCAAATTACTAGCTGTATACCACTGCTATACAATAATTGAGATCAAAACATAAATATACATACCTCATCGAACTACATGATTAAATTACACTTAGAAAATTTCACACGATTAAAATACGTTTTCAAAAAGTCCAACCGATTCTTACTAAAATATTTTTTTAATTTATATCTACTCTTCTTTTAAAAATATGAAATTTTAACTGTACATACAGTAATGTACACATGTAATGTGTAATTTTTTTCGTGTACAATTTTTGCTGTGGAATTTCATCTTATCACTGCCAAACCACTTTGTTTTGTTTGAACCACAAGTTTAATTATACTCACGATAGTTTTCAATTATTTTTTTAAATAGATTCGCATGTACGTAAAATGTATTACGTCAATGTTACTGCCTACAAACTAAACTTGTAGTATCGCATGTAGTGTGAACATAGTGCTAACTTGTTAGCCTTCCAAGATGTTAAAACCCCCATCGTACTTAATCAACAATTATTTTAACCGGTTATACATGAAACCGTCATTTGAGATTTGTATCGGAGTGCATCGATGATTAGTAACTGATTGTCCGTCGATTTGAAAAAAAAAATCATCGATATAATGAGACACAGATAACAAATTAAAATAAATATTCGGCATTTTATAAATAATACTATATAATGCAATGTTCGAAATTTAATGTACAAATTTATATAATCATCAAACAGAATAATCATAAAATTGTCTCTCCGTCTGTCTGTTCTTTCATGTGTCCGTCTATCAATCTGTCTCACATTCGAATATTAAGTATATTACTTTTACATCAGTAATTATGTCCTTTTTTATTTATGTCCTTTACAATATATTGTTTCAAAAATATCTTATCTACTATATAACTTCTAATATCAATTCGTATACATATATCAAAATAGCTTATACAGTAGACATATACTCGTAGATAGCTTAATGGTGTATTGGTTACGACTCTCGCCTAGTGATCCAGTGGCCTGTGATTAAGCCCCATTCCAGGATACCAGCAAGTTAGTATTATTTTCAATGCACAAGCATTAAGCTTAATTAAACAAATTAAGAATACAAAAAAAACTTCTCCAGGTAACATTTTCCGTCCGATAAAATATATAAAAAGCAACAATAAATTGTATTAGGTATATATAAAAATCGCTACGTCATTTTTGACAGGTTGTATATAGACAGTATACATTTAGCTATATTTTTAATAGATATCGGTACGGAAATGTATATGAATAGATAAATGTATGTAAGAAACACATATCACATCAACGTTCTCACTCTTTTCAAAAAAAGCTCACTTATTCATAAAAAAACGATAAAAAATAAATAAGTATTTAATGTATCCTCTAAGAATCAGCTTAAATATACGAATCTTCACTTCTTAAATGAAGAAAGCTTTTTATGTGTACCTACACTTAAAAGATTTGTATGTTCATCTCCTTAATGATGAATAATCCCAACATTCTCTTCATCTAATCCCAATCAGCTTCAGATTTCTCCTTATTTCTACACACAGCATCCACTAACCCAGACAGTCCTCCGTAATCCTTCCCAGATTTCCGAGAGAATTAATTTCATCTCTGTGATCAATGACGCATGAAAAATAATCACGGATGAAGCTATTGCTTCAAAGTTAATTGCCTGGAGTATAGTAAGGGAAGTTTTTTATACAACTTCTAAAGTTGGATAATCCTTTAAGCCCGTATTTACCTGGTCTGATCCTTCCGCCCTTAATGGCCCTTATTTAAGGAGGGAGTCCACTGAGCTGCAGCGGGTAGTTTTTTAATGTTTTCATGGCCTTAATCGAATGTCTTGAAAATGAAAAAAGGTTTCCATTTTATGTATGTAGAAGTTTTTAAATTAGCATGAATCGAAAGTAAAATATCTAGAAGCTTAAGAATAATTAAGATATCACAAGATAATGATTTTGGAAACATTATTAATTAATTTTTTCTTATTACTTCCTTTCTTTTAACTCGTGGCGTCTGCTTGCTTGACGAAAAAACTTTGGATCGATTTTTAACCCTTTTTCCGTGATCCAATCGAGCTGAAACTTTGCAAGTAGACTCGTGGCGACGATCAAGAAGATCTATCAAATTTTCGTTAAAAATAATAATAATTATAGTATAATTTTGGATTTTTCAAATTTTTAATGTTTTTTTTCATACAATTCAGTAAGTTGTATGGAGATTCCGACGCATATGGTAGACACGAAACCCGAAAATGAGAAAGGGAGTATTGCAAAAACTTGCTTTTTATGAGTTACTTTTTTTTATTAAGATTTTCTATGATTTTTTGGTGGTTCGTGAAAATTCAAATGCTGGTATTTAAATTAGTACAGGAAAAAGAATAATTGTTGTGTTTTAAGTACCTCTTATATTGTGATATATTAATTTGAGATTCAAAACCAACCTGACTGCTATGAGCCACTTCAATATACGATCACAAAATATGAATTCTTACTGAGAGAGTGACATCAATTATCCAGGCAACCGAAATGAATTAACTTAGAGGAGTAGCAGGAGTGACATTACTGGACCGAGTAATATACGAGTATATCGACATGAGAGATACTCTCGAAAACAAAGTTCGATCCCCTTCGACTACTACTACATAGAGAAATATTTTTATTAAGATGGGCGAATGCTAAAAAAACAACTATCTAGATGATTCTTCTTGGCAACTGTATGAAGAAAAATCGGACCTTGATTGGTCAACTAGTATTGAAGCGGAAGAAAACAGGGGAAGGTGTAACAGTGTGAAAAAGATAGGACAGTGTTCTATTTTTTTAAATAGAAGGGATCATGACTAAAATAATTTACGGTTTTCCTACTCTACCCCAAAAAAAATTACTCATTTTTTAATGCAAAGAAGACGGAAATTTACGACGCATTTTCCATTCAAAATGATACCAGTGATAATATGAAAAATATGATTTGCTATAGTATTTCTTATTAGAATATTCGTTCTGTGACTGTAACGTAATGCGACTATTAATCATTGAACTGAATTTTGAATCCAGTGAAATAAAAATTTATGATTATGAAAGCGATGTTTTTTTTTCTATAAACTATCTCGTTGTAATGTCTCGTCTTGGTACCATTATGCCACTTTTTTGTTAAAATCATGTTGTTTATCGCGAACAGAATAGAAGTTCAGTTTTTATTCATTAATATTTTATATAAAACTAAATTTATATTTATGATACGGCTACCGTGTTATATGCCATTCCACTGCAACAAAAAATGGGGATTAAGTGGCTGTTCTCTTATTCAAACTTCATGTGGACAAAATGGTGGAATTCAAGGTGTGTTTGATACGATGACTGGTAAGAAAACTGAACTATTCAAATTTAATTTTTACCCTTTCTTTTCGAGGACAATATGTATATTTAGACATGAATATTTGGACTCAATAAAATTTCATAAATTGGACACTCTAGAAAACAGGCGAATATTGTCAGATTAACCCTTTCTTTTCCAAATAATTCATAGCCTTATTGATTCTCCTGAAATCACCAGCTTGCTAGCTTTCCACGTCCCATTCCGACCTACCACTTTTACTTTTACTTTTCCCTTCCAATTTATCAAACCAACAATAGTAAATCCTCTCTCATTCTCTCTCATTATGCTCAGTTTATAATTACCTCTTAAATTCAATAGATATTTTTAACACTTAATATGAAGAGTATCGTCATATGGTGAGGCAGATACTAGAAACTCGTCCCTCTCCCTGATCATGTATATTAGGTCCTTACATATGAAATTGGCGTTTAGTATGGGAGGAACATAAAGCCGATTTTTTTTTATTATAATATTTTTATTTAATCAAAGTATGTACCATTGCTATCTTTGCACTTTTGCCACCTCATAGGTAGTTCATCGATCCCTTTACTAAAAAAACCATTCGGACGGGAATCAATAAAATCTTTGAAGGCGGTTTGGACTGCCCCATCGGAGTTGAATTTTTTCCTTTGCAAGAAGTTATCCAAATTTCGAAAAAAATGGTAATCTGTTGGGGCAAGGTCCGGAGAGTACGGTGGATGTCTTAGACATTCCAATTGAAGCTCCTCTAATTTGGTAGCCGTCTGTTGTGCAGTGTGTGGTCTAGCGTTATCATGAAGCAGCAGTGGCCTAGAGCGATTAACCAGCCTCGGTTGTTTAGCAGCTATATTTTCCATCATGGTTTGCAGTTGCTGACAATAGACATCTGCCGTAATCATATGGCCAGATTTAAGATTTAAAATCCCTTCATTATTGTGCTGGTTGAGTAATGCAACGCAGCAGTCAACGCGCGTTTGTTGATTTGCTTCACTCAATTCGTGAGGTACCCACCTTTCAAGCTTTTTCACCTTACCAATTTGCTTCAAGTGGATTAAAACAGTTTTATCACTAACACCGCAGCCTGCAGCTAACTCGAATGTGGTTTGCGATGGATCCGCTTCCAAAATAGCCTTCAATTCTTCATTATCAACTTTGGTCTCCGGCCGTCCACGGGGCTTGTTCTGCAGGTCGAAATTTCCAGAACGAAAACGTTGGACCCAAAAACGCACTGTGTTTTCTTTTGCGGCACCGTCGCCATACACATCATTAATCCTTCGAGCCGTTTCTGCAGCACTGGTGCCACGGTGGAACTCGTACTCGTAAATAACGCGATATTTCAAGTTTTTCATTTTGTAAACTGAGTGACGCAAAGAAAAAAACAATTGAGGAAAAAACAAATGAATTATAATTTTCAAAACACAAATACATGAGTAAATAGCTGTATAAATTTGGATTTGGAATTCCTAACCAAAGAGAAGATATTTGAGATCAAATTTGCCAGTACGGCAAAACATCAATTTCATATGTAAGGACCTAATATTATATACATCACGAGCCCATTTATGTCTTTGTTAATGTTAAATTTGGAACAATCGGTTAAATGATGTTTTATTTGTCATTGTCAAATTGACTTATCTATGGTTATATCATATTTGTGTTATCCTTTAATTGTGGGAGACATTAAACTATTTTTTTGTATTTCATATTATTAAGCTCTCCTGTTGGATGGCCGAATTAAATAAAATAAAATAAATTTAAAAAATATAGATTAATCTCAAGAAAGTTAAATTTGACTTGAATGTCAATTTTTTTCAGGGATCGTAAAAAATGTATTTTGCAACATTTTTTTTTATCTTCTAGAATCTAAGTAATGATGATTTATTATTTAAAGCTCTAAGATAATATTATTTCTTACAACGCCAACGTTTAGCTGTTTCCAAAAAGTGATTCAGCTTCTAATGTCCCTTTGAAAAGTTTCCACCGAACTGTTCGATTTTTTCGAAAATATTTATAATTTAAACAAGTTACTACATAAAACATGTTAACATTAAACAAATTTCAAAAAGAAATGTTCTCTTCTCGTTGAATAAACAATACACATATTTAATTATATTGTGACTTCAGCACAAAATAAATCATTTTTTTATCCGCGCATTATTTTATTTTATTATTTTAAAACAACATTTTAAGAACTATAACCCTTAATGTTGATCTCATTGACAGGTTTGTCTGTAGTTTCATTATTACAATTAATAATGCATTAAATTAATTCAAATTTAAATAAAATTTCAAGTATGCAATCTTAAAATGAAGTTTAATAGAGACGATTCTTGGTCTTCTTCTAATAATTAGTGATGGAACGATTGATTGGAATCTGAATCGAAATCAGAAATATTGGAACGAATGGAAATATTGGAATTTTGGAATTTAATATGGAATGAAATATTGGAATGAAATATTGGAATTAAATTGGAATTTAATATGGAATGAAATATGGAATGAAATATTGGAATTAAATCGACATCGGAATCTAAAAATGTTTAATATGATTTCGGATTCCAAAAACGAATCATTGGATTTTCGGTTCTTTCAGAAATAAATTATTTCGATAGTTTAATTGTTTCCAGTATGATTTTTAAAAAATTTATGTTGAGTTTAATTAATAACCACTTAAGGCATATTTTAATCATTTTAAAATATGCCTTAAGTGTATGTATCAAATTATATCGTATATAATTGAAACTTGTGTTCACTGTTCAATAGTGATATAAATAAAATTAATATTCATTATGTTTACATTATAGGAATCGGAATCCAGAATCCACCAGAGAATTTATTCAAAAATTACACTATTATGATTAGTTTTCCGCTTTATAATTATATTAGTAAGATGATTTTCAAAATGTAAATAAAATAGCTTTCTTGAGTATACACTTTTTAAACATTTATTTATCACTTTTGAATAAATCTACATTTATTATTAATTAATATGGCAGTTAAACTGATAAACAACATCACATTCTTACAAAAGTCTCCGACGCTCAGCATCTTCCCTTTAAAGACCACACAAAAAAAATATTCTTACTGCTCCACCACCCGTTGCTCTACTCAAATATTTTCATAATTTCTCTATTTAGTTTAGTTATAAATTACACCTGATGATGAGAGGGACTGCTCGTCTTGAAACTAAAGTCGTGTTAAATTAATTCAGCGTGCGTGCATTACAAAATTCAATTTAGTTTAAATTTTAAAAATCTTCATTTTTTATTATTTATGTCTTCGGTTTTTACAAATTCTTCCATTATGAAAACATTATTTTTTGTGTTAGCTAAAATTGGCTGTTAATGGTTACAGTAGGTACGCAACTTGGTAAATCTTTTTTTACCAGTTAACTTAGTTTAATCTATTTCTAATACAATTTAATACCCTTTTGTACCGAAAATGTCATCACTTGAAGAGATTTCATCTTAAATACTTAACTCTCCCAATCTTTTAGTTTCCTTACTTTCTCCGTCGCGGCCGTGTAACTTGGGAGCTTACAACTGCTCATTAAGTCAAACTTATTGAAGGTTATAAAGTTTTTCGTAAATGTCTCTTTTGTTTATCAACTTTCGTTGTTCCGGCATAAAATAATTTTAATTATAATGCGAAAAATCGTGAAATTTGCACCGAATGTTCCGTTTGGAATTTTAAGACCAACGCGACATTTATTTTCACATCGCGGTGTCATTTCCATCATCATCATTTCCATTCGACTGTCAAAAATAAGTCAAGACGCCATTCTGTAGAAAAATTAATAACTCGCTCGACTCGCTTTAAATAAATAATTTGTGATGACTTGATCCGTTTCGGATTTTTTCTTTCTTGTGTCATCAATTTCTGTTATTTTTTTCAGTTAAATATCGAGCAATATTAAAATGATATAAAAAATAATTAGACAAAGCCGGATAGTTAGATTAGAAATTTTATTGAAATTTTTATAAAACTTTAAAGTCAATATTGGCAATATTTTAAAATAACATATACCTACGTACAAAGTTTTAAAATAATGTATAAGTACGTATAAAGATTTGAGGTTTATTTACAGTCGTTTTACGTATTTTGGTATTGTAATAACGGATATCTTATACGATACATATAAATGCGTTGAGCCATAATATCACTTCTTGCGTGGTCGCATTTTATATGCGCTGCATGGAAATGTGTTTATAATATATGTATATGAGATACATGTGTCTTTTGGATTAGAACGTATTTATTATTTATGGTTTTTCTTGGCAATTAAAATAACGGCAGAACCGTAGATATATGTGATGGAATCTTTTACTGAACTGTGCAACGTAACTTGCTGAAATGTCGGCCCGAATTTCCTGAGGGAAACTATCAAGAAGATACGCATTCTAATCCAGAAGGCACACATGTCACATATAAACATATTTCAAACATATCTTCATGTAGTGCATATAATCTGCGACCGCGCAAGAAATAATGTGATCTTAATTCCAATATATTAATTATTCTACGGTAAAATTTCTTCAAGTAAGAATTTCGAATAAGTAAAATTTTTAGCTTATTAATTGATAATTTTATTTAATTAATGGACACATTATAAAATACAATCAATTTTTTTTAATATTTAAAAAATGTAATATTTGAACTACAATACCTTTATGGTTAGATAAAATATATATTCCATAATCGACAATTTCATTACAATAAAATAAATAGATATCCAACTGACGTATCAAACATTTTTCTTGTATCGTAGATAAACTCGAAGCAGGGTTTATAAGAATAATCCAACAACCTTTTTCCATCGTTGCCTTTTTTCTCTATTTCAATATATCTCCTCTTTTCAAACTTTGTACTAATAAAGTTTATCCCAACGTTTTCTTATCCAAAACCCAAAACCTTCGAGATACAAAGGAAAAATATTCTAAAGATCCCATCTCGAAGGCAGCTCAAATGAGATACGATTTCTTTATATACTTTTTAATTAGTAGTTACCTTTTTATCGATGTATTTATTGTTAACATTTTTAAAGTAGGTACAATAAGAAAACCCTTTCTTACTTGACTTTTTTTCAAATTAAACTATCTTTCCGTTGGTTTTCCTCCTGAAGTAGGCTTAAACTCTATTTATTTTATCAATAGACGAGTATTGTATCACCAAATAATTGAAGCTATTAAAAAATATGAAGCTATTAAATTTAGTTCAACTCGGTTCAGTATCGATAAATCGGCTTTAACTTGTGACATGACATTTTTATAGCACGCCACATTTTTTCACATTAAATTACATTTATTAAAGTACGTTATCAGAAAAATATATTGAACATCTTATATTAACAAGCCTATCGACCAATTACCAGCCTTGCTTGGTATTAAAATACACCTATTCTAAGGCGATTGCTAAGATAACGATTGTTGTTTCCTTAGGTCGTTATGATTTTTAAAATGTATGAACTTTATTTTAGCTAACTAACCAACTCACAAACCATCACGCCATTTCCATATACTGCCACATTATTCTATATTCGTACACTGCTTTTGCTTTGGCTACATTCATATATCTTTTACCATGCTCTGCGATTGTTGAGGCTTTTAACAGGATCATCCTCCAAGTGTAAGTGATCGTACTAGGTCTTTCGCGGAGGCTCTCTTCCTGCTACTTTCAACACTTCCCTCATGTATTTTCTTAACCATCCTTTCTTTATTATATCTACCACGCTAAAGCCAGCATTACATTCACTTCTAGTTTGTTGACTCCGCACCTACCTACCAAATATTTTCCACACAAACACCTAAGTGACCGCTTTCCCACCGCATTCAGTGTACTTTCAAAAGTATTTAATTTGCTTATTCAAAATGAAATTACATTTTCAAAATTGATTTTAGACCTTTGGAAATTGGCCACAAAATACAAATAACTAATAAACCAGAAATAATAACAAATAACAAGGCAAAAATCAGGTTATAACAAACAAACAAAATATTTAAAAAAAAATGTAAAACGGTTTAAGTAATCAGTATGGTGAATTAGAATAAACACTATGGTCAAATTATAAAATACCTTTAATTTTAATAATCTTTAAGTCATACATAATGATAAAAAATGAGTTACATGTCTCAAAGACACGTAGACTTATTTTGATTTAAGAAAGACAATCGAAATAGTTTGCGTAAGCCATGTGTACGAGGCATATTTATGAAAAAAAAAATTGTATTATAAATAAAAATATATTTAATAATTAACTTTTAGTAAATTCAGTATAGAATGAAATATTCTTATGAAATATTCTTGGTGGAAGACCAAAATCCTATTCACCAGTTACAGGCAGGGATAATTACCACTACACTCTCGAGGAAACCAAAAAAGATATGATAATAGCCGTTTACAAAATATGGAGAACTTTTTATTAATGTAAGTTCGATATAAAATTTATCAAGGATTACTTTTTTAGAAATAAAATACGAAATATCGTATCATAAATGTTAATCAATATATTATATTCTAACACAAACAAATCTCCATCATATAATTATTCTCACCGTAACTAAACCTTCCTACGGTGACTATGTTGCTTTGTGTACAGTTGATCGCCTCTGTGATCCTAGAACTACGAGTTAACCAGTATTGTTTTACGGAGCTGCAGGCAGCCTAGATAGCCACCGTGCGCCATTGTCAAAGATAGAGCCGCACAGAAGCTTATAGCAATTGAAGAGTGATTTTCCAAAATGGCCCAAGTCAAAATTTATGAATTTCAAAATAAAAGTACCATTGTAAACATAATTTTATTATAAGCAGCATTACTCAGAAAGAAAAAATTCACAAACTATTCTTTATAAGCATATTAACTTAAGAAAATAATCAAATTATATCTAATTGATCTAATTATATGAAACAAGTCATATAAAAAATCACTAGATTTTAAAAAAATCTCTATCTAGTATCTCTAAATGAATTTTTTGACTTAGGCCGCTTCGAAAATCATTCTTCAATTATTTCACATGTGAATGTACTAGAATCAATATCAAAATCATATTGATGTTAAGTAAAAATTAAAAACCAAGTAAAAGTGAAAGTATCTTAATATGTTACGAAAATTTTTAACGTGCTATTTCTAACTCTGTTTTGATGACAAATTTAAAGGGTTACTCGCAGAACACATTTAGCTTTTAAAAATCGTTTCGCTGAATACATAATTCCGACCCAAATCAACGATTTGACATTAACTTTAACAAATGAATAATTAAACACACATTTACGTGAACAGAAAGCGGAAAATTTATAGTAAATATTAACCGTAAAGTGTTTTAGTCAATTTTACCATAATTGGAATATGTCAGATTGAATGACACGTCCTAATTACTTTCTTACATGTTTTAACTATTAGTCGGCAACAGTTTTACCGACAAAAGTATGTTAAAATACTGTCTCATCGTGGAAAATAATATATCTTTTCAGTAATCGAATAGTAAGAGAATCGATTTTTGTTAGCCAACGTTTTATGGCACACATCAATGACCATCATTAGGATAAAAATACATTGATCAAACTGACAAATTATATTATTATCATTAGTTGGCATTAAGGTATTAGACCGTGAAAACCTATGAATTATAAAGGATGTTTTTTTAGAGACGGAGAACTGTAAATTGAAATAAAACACAGAAAAATGTTTTTAATATCCATGAAAGTGACTTCATAGGACAGATAATTTTATGGCATTCATATTTGAATATAATTTGGCTGGTATTATGGCATACATGGCATAATCTGGAGGTCTAATTTTCACAATACAAATGTGTTCAGTGATGGAACACACTTTTGGTTAAATGGCTATGTCAATAAACAAAATTGCCGCATTTCGAGCGATTATAATCCACAAACCATTGTCGAAACACCATAACATCCGAAAAAAGTCACCGTTTTGTGAACTTTATCCGAAATTGCGCATTGGTCCAAGAATGATGATGGTCAGAATGTTACAGTTGACGGTGAGCGATACAGACACATGATTAATAACTTTTTCGTGCAGCTATTAGGAGGCATTAATATTGCAGACATATGGTTTCAGCAGGACGGCTCAGTCCAATGTGCCCAGCAATAGACAACAAGAAAATAGCAAATATGCATTTCTTTAGTTTTTTAAGGACATTACGTACGAGTGCTAAGAGTTAACCTCTACTAAAAAGATTTTTTTTTACAATGTAATGGATTTGTAGTATATTGGGATTTTCATGTCCTTCATATTGCGAATAATAATATAAACTTACTTAATTCGCCACAATCTTCTGTCTTGACACACAACCCTCACCTCTTCCACTTTTATACATCTTCGCATTCAAGTTGACTTGTTGAGGACTCTCCTTCTAGTATCTGGTTAACCTGGTCACGCCACGTCTTGTCGTGTCTGATTAGTATCGTCAACCCTCGCGTCATATATTTTTCTGACCATTCTTTCCTCATTCATTTGCTCAACATCCCCAAACCATCTGAACGACCCTTTTTTGATTCTATCCACAACGTTAAGATCAGTTTTACATTCTTTCCTAACATCTTCATTCTTTATAATATCTTAAATGGATTTTTACACACACGTCTAAGTGATCTCATCTCCACCGCATTCAGTCTACTTTCATTTCTCTTCTGCCACCTCCAGGCTTCACTTATACTATATATATTATATATATATATCTTATATATTATCTTTTTATGTTTATGTGTATCAGTGTTGATACCATATTTTCATTGTGTACCGCTATTTTAGCCTCGGTTCACATACTTCTATTACAAATTATTGCATTCAAAGCACCGTTCATTCAAGTACTTATAAAATACATTTTCAATTTTAAACATCTCATTTAACATCGTTTTCCTTGTAAATTGATAAAGTTACGTCTCCTAGACGACGTTTTCCTTTTTGCATGTTCCCTGTTATTACCTGGTCTGGATTTCTAAATGGAGAAATATTTTTTAATTATATATAAATGTAGCACTTGTCTAAGACCACTTGTGAGTTTATGACTACTTGACTAGTTTCGACAATTACAGTTATTAAAGAATAAGAGTAAAATTAATTATCTAAGGTACTGGTAGAGGTGGGTGGAGTTATGTTTGGGGGGTGGGGTTTGAGTTAACGGGAACAAAGTGAGGAGCGGTGAAGAATTTTGATATAATATGTTATTGATTAGAGTTTCCACATACCTAATACATATATTAGTTTTTTTTCTTATTTCCCATCTTTTTCTTTTCAAATGTGTGTACAAGCAAGTGGTAAAGCCATGGTAAATATTTATCATGTTTTGTTTGCAAATTCTTCATATTATTCCTCTTCTTCTTCTTCTGTTATAATATCTGTTTGAAATTCATCACAATTTCATTCAATGTTGTATTGATCTTAGCTTTATGCATCATTGGTAACCTAGACCTATTCGCGAGTCATAGTACGTTTTCGTTGCTACTTTAATATGGAGTTTTTTGCAGGAAATCTTTTGCATAAGATCCGTAACTCTAACGTCATCAGTATTTTAATGGTGACTTTTTCAAATGTGTAGACCACGAGTTAATACTTCAGAAATTTAAAAAACTATTTTTAGATTTTTTCTACTCTGTTGCGAATTTCGGAATCGGATGACTAAATACAAGGGGCGTGCAGTGAGAACACTGAAAGATGATATTTACGTGAGCATATCGTCCCCTTAAAGGTAAGAATCACTAAGTGACTTTGTCGTCGTTTTGAGATTAAAATTATTGAAATAATCAAATTGTGAGTTTTACCACTAAATAACTATAAATAGACGCGAAATATTCACTTATTTATTTCTACATAGAATAGAGACGAAAAAAATATGAATGTTTATATTTATAACTTATTTTGACCAATATTAGTCAGTTTTTCCTCTAAAGGGATGATATTTTGAAAATTAATCTTATTAAAATATATATCTCGTAATATTCCTTTCACGATTATAATCATATTATTCAGATTTAAATATAACATAATACTCTGTCACATAAATATTTTATTTCGAAGTTTTTTTCAAAATTTATATCTGCATAAAAGTCATGTTTCAATGTACTCACTACACGTGCCTGTTATATATCATATGTGGGGTTTAAAATTATATATCAAATAAATAAAAAAATTGGATTTATTTTTGATTATTATTTACTATTAAAAGTGCACGCCCTGAAATTGTGTAATACTTTCAAAACACGTTTGAAAATATATTCACAAAATCGCGTAGAATGCTTTGTAAAAACAGCCCCTAAATCTCTTTCAGCCTTGTACCTTAATGGTAGGCTATTAGAGTTATGTGTCGCTTAAGTGTTCAGCCCGCGCGCGAGTCTAGCTGTCAGTGTTATATTGTGCTAAAGTGTCGGTTCTATGTGCGATTCCCTGTTTATATTACGTATGTTTGCTTTAAATATTCAAACCAGTATTTGCATATCTCCGTATCGAGATATTGAGATAGATATTATCTGTGGGTTAGTCTGTTTCTGTATTATTGTGCCTTGGCATGCAATCCAAGACCACAAATCACACAGTGGGTGTACGCATTTTAGCCTATTCAATATTTCAAAATAATGGGTGCCGACCAATTACTTTGCCTAGCGACTGCGACCTGAAAAACCGTTTTAAGCAGCCTTATTTATTTGCTCACATTTGTTATTTTGTCATTGTTTTTCGAAGATATTCAACTGACTGGGGTCGATCTAAACAGACTCGATCCGACTTTTTAAAAATGATTAAGGTTCCAAAACTTTAGGTAATCAATCAAACTATATAATTTTCTTTGCTTCATATGACAATGTTCCTTCTTTCCACGGTCTTATAAATATCAGTGGCGGTCGATATTTAATAATTCCAGTACACAGAATTTGCAATTTTTTTCCGATAATGGTCGAGAAACAAAACTCATCATAAACTGTCAACATGGCATCACACAAACAAATTCCGCATTCACTCGCATCGTAATGTTTATGTATTTCTGTGCATTATACTCATAAGTACTCAAGTCGTTTTCTATACGTTAGTGAATTCGAATAAAGTATTTAAAGATCTTGACAGGCTGAATTGGACATACGCAAAACCCGAATATTTTTTAACGAATGCTAGAATCCACTATTCCTGGTACCTGTGTGATTACGCAATTTATAGATATTTGAAAGATTTGAATTTATTTCAACTCGCTCCGTTTACGCTTTGTCGTAGCATATTCTAAAACTCTTATATTTTATGATCACTTAAGGATGGCATGTATTTATTTCCTCTCTTCAACAACAAAAAGTTCACACCTGTTTAGACTTTAGAACACAATGGATACGGAGCCTTCAAATAATGTAAAGAGCAATTGCACCTGATAAACATAGCTTGTTGTTCTTATGGTACTAGCAAGTTAATCCTATTTCCATGGCACAGGCGTTTAGTTTAGTTTGAAAATAGTAAAAATATTGACGTGACACGTATTCCGTATTTGCATCTCTATTTAAATGTTTAGTGTTCCGTGTTCGTGTATTCCGTATTTTTTTTTGTTTATTGTTGCCATTTTATTTTTACCTCTTGAAAAACTGTTTTTACAGTTTAAATGCAAGGATTTGATTACAGAATATGTACACTTCCTTAATTAATTGTCCTTAAATTATAATATAATATAAACTACAAATTTACAAGTATCCAATTCACAATTCATTGTAGGTATCTCTTTAGGGTTTTTTCTTTATTTTTTTTGTCCCGTTACATTTTTTATTCTATCCGATAGTTTGTTGAATAGTTTTAGTATAACGTACTGTTTGGTTCTGTATCTATAATAATTGTTTGTTTTTTTTTTATTTTTAGTTTCGCATCTCTATTTAAAAAGAAAATCAAGGGTCATATTCACATCTTTGTCACCATATCCTGGAAGGGTCTGAGTGCAGACTACATAAGGTGCTTCTATTTTCCTTGCTGCTTCGGTAATAGTTGACCAATCAAGGCCCAATATGTCTACGTACATTATTGCTGTTTTGCTGAAAATATTCTAAGAAAAGATTGAGATTCAGCTAGGATAGGATTTGCAAGACGTTTTCCAGTCACTTTAGCGGCTCCATTCCGAGGGTATCCCTCATTTTTTGATTTTTGATATACGCATTGTGAAAGTGTATTATTAATAACTTTAAAAATCTTCCAACGACCCAATTAGATAAATTCCAGAAGGCCCAAGGTGATGAGAATATAGTTGAAGTTAATAATTACATTCCAAATCAGTCTCGTCACCTTACCCCTATCCTAATTCTACCTGATTCATTAGCTTAGCTGCCGACTGTTGATGCGAAAACCAAACATCGAATTTGGAAATCCTCACCACAATTTACCCTCACCTTTAATCCTGGTCTGATGAGGACATATCATTAGCTTTCATTCACTTGATATCTTGTTCAATTGGAAAAAGCCTCAATTGTATCCTTGGGTAAATCTGAAACTGACTTTAAATGCATCACTACCTTACACGCTATAACCAAAATTTGTTTTTTTTTAGCCGTGGTTCGAATGAAATTACGGACGTTACATGAAGTTACGGACGTACGGACGAATGAACGTACGGATGGACAGACGCACAGACAGCGAAATCATTATATTTGATAGGGAAATAAATGCACTATTTAAAGAGACATCCGAATGCTAGCTTCTCGCACCGACGATTTCGGGTTTGATTCTCGGCTAGGTCACAATAAATCTATGTAATTTACTCAAACATGGATGTTTAAGAACAAATAAAAATGTTAGTCTCATAAAAAATTCATCGGTAAAATATTTATAAAATATTTGAAAAATGTATTAATTTCATTGATATGAATATTCATTTTAAATATGAGGCAGGCTTACGATAGTTATTTTTTAAAAACAGACCTACATTATTTTACGTTTTTTTTTAAATTCAAAACCATTCAGGAATATAGAAAAAATATAACAGAATAGATTAAATTGATGATTTTAAATACATTTACATCTTACACAATATTTTTTTTAATTTTGATTATTTACTTAAAAAACAACTCTGTTTACTTCACACTATAAAAGTTTGATTAAAAATAGAAATGCTTACTGCATGATCTTCAATAATATATTAAAACTTAAGACTAGAAAATATTTCATCGACTACAAGAGGGAACGGTGTGAAAGGGGAGTGGAGGGTTTAAAGTGAAAGTGGCGCAGGGCGAGCTAATATCGACAGGAGAGATGATGAAATAGGGGATGATGTTTTTTTGCTAAGTTTATTTTTATTATTAAGTTTAATACTTTCTAGATTTTCTGAAACCACAATTTTCTCCCTATTCTGTATATATTAAATGATGCGTGGTTTATCATCTTTGATTTGATGCTAAAGTTCTTTATTCCCCAAAGATTTTCGTCTATTCGTATGTGTATTTTTTCTTCCGGTTTGTCCAATATAAAATGATTAGCAGCTCCTATAATAAACCCTGTATGCTTTACCTTGTATGGATTAGTGACATATTCTATTTTTATTACATATTATATATTTTTTTATATTTTGGCGGCCCTCGTAGTCCAGTGAGTATGACCCTGGCTTCTCAAACCGAGGGTTTCGAGTTCGATTCCCAGTGAGGTCACAATTAATTACTATGATATACTCGAGCCTGGGTGTTTTGTGATTGGTTTCTGTAATTTGGCATCTTGGCCTGTTAAAGCGTAAATAAAAAAATATATAATATATAAAAAGCTCGTTAAGATTTATATTATTTACATAAATTAAGCATAGATATCTATGGTTACTTTTCCTGTATATGGAATTTTTCTTCTCAGTTCGTATGTTTATTTTGATTTAAAATAAACTTTTTTATATTCTTTTTAGCTTTTTATTTTTAGTGTGCTTAATACTGCGCAGTGGACGCATTAATACTTTTAATTTATCGTTTTCTTGATCTTTTGTTTTATGGAGCAGTAAAACCCCGCAAAATTTGGCCTGCGAGAGGTTTTACCTACTCCTTTTATTTCCTTCCACAAATTTTCATTACTGCCTTAGGAATCTTTGGACTAAGCACTTAAATATAATCCTCCCAGGATCTCTTAGAAGCGTTTAAGTACACATTGGGATGTGACAAATAATCATATCAGTTTTCTCCTTTACCGACGTGACATAAAACCGACTTCGTATAAACATGGTTTCGGACAGTACTTATTTTCCCGAATTCTGTTATATAACAAATTTTACAGTTCATTTATTTAATCGAGTAGTCAAAGTGGTCACTGGCTCGATCACACTAACGCTCGTCCAAGTTAGACCTATTTTCATATATAAATATAATGAAAGCCCATCGCTATCAAATTGTAATCAACAGTGAACAATTTAAATGATTAAAAGAAATTGAACAAAAATTATTGAAAAATTGTATTTCGACATGATGAGAATTCGTTTCGTTAATCAAAATATATAGGTTTTCAATTAACAATATCCGTCTCATATGGCGCAAATATTTATGATATAAAAAATAATGAAGTACAAAAAGCAAAGTCATCTCTCAAACAATTTTCTATGCAACAATATCCTTCACTGATGCCAACAAATGGTGAAATAATTCATTTTCATATAATTTTTATTTTTTAACAAACAGACCGTCAACAGGAGTGACATTAGAGCACAATTTATGAGTATTTTAATATGATACAATTACACGATACACTTTTTACGATAAATTAATAATAAGTAATGAATAATAAATAAATAATAATTAATGATAAAATAATTTTATATAATATTCGGACTAACGCAAATCAATTTATTCAATTTTAGGAATAAGTCCAGATTAACAAGTTTTTATACACTTCATATGATAAATAAAAAACGAATAATGTCTTAATGACAGAATGAATTGTAAATAGTATACAGAAAAAAATAGTTGTATTAATGTCCGTCACTAACAATACCAAGACGTTACGCCGCGTTAATTAGCGCTGTTCTCACAGCCTTTAGTGGTTGCACTACCTATGCACACTTTTATCAAATAAATATTTGTTTGCTTTGTCTTATAGCAAGAAGTTCCACAAATAATTTAGTTCATCACTCATTCAAAAATTAAAAAAATTGGCTGAAATAGCAATTCGAAGCTAACGTGGTTGGTGAATTTTTAAACGAATTACATTATTCTTTTGCGATTTTCTCGAAATTTACTTTTTCTGAATCTTGTAGATGATATCTCAAAAACTATTTTATATTTTGCACACTTCTTTCTAATAGTAATTTACCGCGTAACCTACGATTTTTTCGACAAAATGCGCCGTTTTTTTACTATGAATTTTATTTTCTTAACATAAAAAATGAAACTTTACAATTTTAAGAAAGTATTTTTACAGTATATTTAAATATCACAATAGGGCTTGTACGATGAGTGACGGCAATGCCACCACCGAACGTGGCTCGGAGTAAAGAAAGAAAGATTTTCCTCCTCAATCTTCACCGAGAAAGCATGGTCTAGACCAGCTTTTACCTGCGGCCCGAAGCACATTTAATATCTAGCATCGTAAGTTTTGAATATCTTGAAATACGCACGATCAAAAACTCTCCTGTTATTTTAAGACCGGCAATTTCTATGGTTTAAGAATGCATTTGTTTCAACCATAGATAATTTCAACCACAAAGTGTAAATTTTGTATTTGTCGTTAAATTTTTAGCCATTTTTTGTGATCCACGTATTCCACATTCATTCATTACTGTCAGTTAAATCTCGTATTCCAGTGTGTCGAATTCTTTTTTGAAATCACAATATTTGGAGTAGGTATATTCAAATCTTTGTCCAAATCTATAATGTATTTTTAATTCATCGTGCGTTTACGGTTTTCTACCACAATATGGTCTACGCAACTCTGGAAGTTTTTCCTTTTTATAATTTCGTCCTCCGTTATGTCTATAATAAGGTGTTAGAATCCGTACTCATATATCATATTTTTGTATGCCTTTATTACTAATTGATCTATTATTTTTGTTAAGACGCTATACAAAAATAATTGATATACGTTAGTTATGAATTTTATTTTTTTCATTATTGTATTTTGAGTATATAATTATAATGAAAATAAATTTCATGCAGTAAGATAAGCGCTAAGTATTATTATTCTGTTATAGTTAAAAAATATATTTTTTGATTAATCAAAAGGGTGTGCCCTAATCTTGAACCAATAAATACTGTTTTTCCTAGTATGATTTTTTTTTCGTCAAATCAGCATAATATTGCGGCCCGCGTAACTTAGCAAACATATGTAGGTATGTGACTCAAAGAAAAATGATTGAGTACCGCTGGTTTAAACACTCGTAATATATTTGTCTTCCAATAGAAGACTCCGAGGTTCTTATTGTCAACTGGTTCGGATTTTGTAATTTAAAATCCTGGCCAACGATTGGAGCAGTATACCTCAAACGCCAATTTCGACCAATGACACTTCATTATTTCGATCGGCAGTCAGGGCTATCTATCAGGGCATTAACAATTTATTATGTTATATGATACGATAATCAATATCTATTCTAAAAAATAATAAACACATAGATCATGTTGTCATTTGATATTTTTTACCCTGTCCATTATTTCAATGCAATGCCGACCTTTTTTGCCGATTTTTTGCAATATTTTTTTGTGAATCTTGCCCGTGAAATAATACTGTAAGATTTTTTGAAAACAATTTTCATAAAATCTCCCTTCGACGAACCCTTCCCCTTTTATCTAATTTTTAATGGCCTAATTCTAATATTTATGAATCTTGCCCATGAAATAATACTGTAGGATTTTTTGCAAACAATTTACATAGAATTTCCCTTTGTCGATCTTTTCCCCTTTTTTTAAATTTTTAACGACCGTAATTCTAATATTTCTTTTAACTCTAATTTTATATTCCCCTTAATTTGCCTCCCTTCCTCGCCCATGCCCATATGTTTATATAGAGATTTTACCGTCGTATTTTTTCAATACCATTTCTTTTCAGAGACATTCGTATTTGGAGTCTTTCGTCTTGTCGTATGTACACGTGTGGATCATCAAGCAGTAGACGATAAATATTAGTAATGCGAGTAAAGTGAATTTTAATGGCAGAGTTCTGTTTGCGGCGAAGCTTCTGGGGAGGTGACACATCCGCCCGTTCGGCGCTAATGCCGAGTTTATACAAGTACTTCTGCAGACCATTAAGGAAAGTCATTTCCATTAGAGGGCATTATACAGAGCTACCGTATCACTCTCTTCGTTCTCCTAGGCGTCCCTTACAGATTAGATGCATTAACGAATCGACTACAAATTGCTAATTGACACAATTTACGAAGCTTGATCGAAATAGAGTGGTTTCGCGTAGTGATCTGGTAGTTGGTGGTTCGTACCCTATTCCAGAACGCCAGCGAGTTAGTCCTGTTTTCATAGCACAGGCTTTTGGCTTAGTAAGAAAATAGTAGAAATATTGATGCGATACGTATTCCGTGTTCGCATCTGTCTAAAAATATATAATTTTAATGAAAGAGAAATTTTCGTTTATGAATATGATTTTTTTCTTCTTTAAACTTGTCCTCATTAGGGATGTAGGAAAATTGCCCGACATTGCCTGATAGCCAATTGTCCGACAGCCAACTGCCTGACAAACCGACTTCCAGAAAAAAAATATTTTACCTATAAGATATGCATTTACTAATAACTAAAACGTGCATAAATTTTTCAACTTTTAAAACCATCAAACTTAATTTGAAGAAAACGAATTTTAGTGGGTCACTTAAAATTTAAGGATAATATATTTCACACTTTACCTAAAAATTGATTTGAATATTCTAAAAAGTATTAAATTACAAATATAAAAAGAAGAAGAAAACTGTGGGAATGTTGTGTTGACCAGCAGTAAGAAAATCTGGAAAATGGATGAAAGTTGATCAATGTACCCCTCCTCCTCAGATATAGTACACCTCCTCCTGCGATCTTTTCTTTAGCTTCTATTGTTCATAGTTTTTCATCTTCGGGAATAGGAAATATTCGCAGAGAGCCATGGAGGCTGAGGCATCATCACTGTGCTGTATTTGAGAAGATTTTTATTATAATTTATATAAATTAACTTTGTAAACACCACTTATTTATTGAAAAAATTCAACATGTTTCGAAGCCAATGGCTTCTTCGTCAGGATAAAAAAAAATATATATATTTATTCCATTTGTTTCAGAAATAAAAAGTGGCCAAGCACACCAAAATACGTGTATATAATATAATCTTATCGACAACCAACAATTGAGCAGGCATACAATGTCAATATAATTCACAGAAATTTTTACCAACTCATCAAAAATAAATCTGTAACTAATTTTTTATCGAATCTTGTTTCATTGTACAATCATTGTCGGAAAATATTCGGATAAATTGAATAAACCTTAAAATGTTTGTTGTAGTTATAGGGAAATAGAATTCTCACCCTACCGGGAGAATCCTCCGTCATGTGTACGAATGTATGTAATGAAATATATAATATAATAAAGAAAATGCATGACTAATTTTGATTTTTTTTATTTTTAAGGTATATTAAATACACGCAATAAACATTTTTAATCGATTTGGAAAAAATTTTCTGCAAGAATACCTTTTTTCAACCGGGTCCTCAAATTTTTAATACTCTAGAAAACACAAAATAAAATAAATTGGTGTGAGTACTTTTGTGAGTTACTTTTATGGCATACATAAAAAACCATGTGCTGTTTTGTTCCATCCAGCTTTGTTCCTACTCAAGGTATACAACACAAACTAAAATCTCATCAATAACAGTTCTCCAATGACGAATAAAAAATCGAAAAATCCCATTACCACATATCGTATTGCATTTTGCTAGCATCAAAAAGCAAAAATGAAACAGTATTCAATCACAAATTAATAAGAAATAACAATAAATTAAATTCTCATCGCAGTCAATCAAATGAAAACCTGTGAGAAATCTTAAAATCACGTTATTCAAATTATAATAATTATCATCTCATCCAGCGGCACCCTGCCAATTCAATGAATTATCTCAGTCTCCACGACATCGTGGGGTTGACGTCGCGAACATCTTAAGTAATCGGGCTCATCGATTGCGTAAACAGACGCCCCTCAAAACTAATCCGCGGCTCAGGGCCCGCGACCCTCGGCTGGCTCCAGCCCGGCTCCTCCTCAAACACAGACCCTCGGATCTGGCTAATTGGAGTGGATTCTTTTGACGTGCTTGCTTTCTTAAGCCGATAATAAAAGTTTGCCCGACTCTTGGGCCAGATTTCGGGATTTTATCATTCAGAGGTCATTCCGCTCGGGCAATATAAAACTTGAGCATAAAATTGCTAGTGTTAAAGAGAGTTACACCACCCTGGGTGTTTGAAATTTATGTAGAAATTGGGTGATTTTTTACATGGGAGATTATGATTTATTTTTTTAATTTTATAAAACTAATTGGAAAATTAAAAAAAAAACGAAATGCCCGCACCACATCCATTCCTGTGGAACTCCTCAGCCGTGAATGAGATTCATGTACTTATTTATTTTATTTTATTTTTATTTATTCTAATTGAAGCTTACAATGCATGAAAATGTTTTACAAAGAAAAAGATTAAAGCGTTTTAATAATATCTGATCCATACATCTTAATCGATTACAATAATATCTATTAAATTACTTAAAAGTGATGTGTGTGTATGCGTATGTGCATTGTACGTTGGTTTAAAGCCTATGAAATCATTATTTTTTGTTTTTGCTTAAGAATATACTATGTGTCTGCGAATAAGTCTAAGCCAAGTGAATTCTCGTATTGCAAGAATAAGTTAATCATTCTACTGATAACCGAGTTTTTTTTGCGGCCTGAGTTTTATAGTTTTTCGAAATAAAATATCTCGGATACGCTTCATCTCTGCCTACCCCCTCGGAGAAACGGCATTATGGTAAGTTAATTAGTCGGTTAGTTGTTGACCAACAAAAATTAAACGCTCAGTGTACTTAGAACCATGTCACTTGAATCGCACTTGTTTTTATACTCGATTACCCTCAAAGCACTTCACTGTTCACAGGTTTGTCATTAAATCCGTAAACATCATGGGGCCCTCGAGCTGTTGATTCGCCTTTTATAAACAGCCTTCCGCTTTCAGCAGCGCAACCTACTAGCGAGCGTACAACAGCATATCTCTTGTCTAAATATGAAGCACTCTGTGGAATAATCAAAAAATTCTATGAGGTCAAATTTATAATTAAGGATAATAAAATTTTGGGAGAAATTGGGTGATTTTTACTCCATTTCTTTTAACTCGTGGTGTCTGATTGCTTGCTTGTCTGACGAAAAAAGTTTGAATCGATTTTTAACCCTTTTTCTGTGATCCAATCGAGCTGAAACATTGCAAGCAAACTCGTGGCAAATTTTCGTTAAGAAAAATTAATAATCATAGTATAATTTTGGATTTAATTTTTAATGGTTTTTTCATACAACTAAGTAAGTTACGCATCTGGCAGACACGAAACACGAAAATGAGAAAGGGAGTTTTTTAAAAACTTGGATTTTATGGGTTAGTTTTTTAACTAGGTGATAATTTTTTTATTGGCAGTGAGTACACATCAAACCATTAATTTATTGTTATATTAATATTATTTTAACGTATTAATAAATAACTTGTATATACTACCTGTATATGTAATATAATAAGAACTGTGGCTCCCTCATCAGACTCAAGAGCTTCTCTTCACTGATGAGGTCCTACATGACGATAAAGTATTTTAAAAAAGTGTTAATCTAATATGTAAATATATAAGAACTGTATTTGTACTATATATTAAATAAATTAAATAAAAATTTTAGAAAATTAAAAAAAAAGGGGAAAAAAATTCAAACAGTTTATTAGAATTAAATAATTCATGTACTACATTGCAGATATTTCGTTTCTTAATAAGTACCTACATTATCTTCTTTTCCGTCTCTAACAAACGTGCGCGGGGGAAAGTTGCGTATCGGTCAAGGGGATGAATTTCTAATTTTTCAATAAAACAATACTTTAATGCGGAGGTACATTTAAAAGTGCCAATAAAAAATAATCCTTAAAAAAATCACCCAATTTTTACCTGAATTTTAGTCTCCCAGGGTGGTGATAAGATTTTCTAAAATTGTGAAAATTATTTCATGATTTTTAAGCTTTTTTTGTATTCTCTAACTAACAAACTAGCCATTATAATATATACCTAGAGATGATATACCTCAGTAGTGTTCCGTAGGTGTGAATTTACCTTATGTTCCTATCGAGACAGAACCTACAATCTGCGACAAGTTGCATTTCGAAAAGTAATACTGAGGGGCTGTAAGCCATATTCATGTGATTTGCTCTCTTTCAGAAGCGTACTTTGAAAAACTTTACCCGTGTAAGTTAATTTCTATTCTTGAAAAATATTTACAGTACAACAGTGTATTCCTTTTCGGAAAATTGAAAAAGGAAGTGCTTAAAATATTTTATTATGTAAAAAAATACCAAGTTTATTTAAAGGGATGAATCTGGCAAAACATTTATTTACAAATTTTCAGTAGTATTATGTGTAATAGTTAAGTTAGGTAAGGTTATGTTTGGTTAGTTTACTTAATTAAAACTAACTAATTAATTAACTTACTAACTGTCCCGCTATTTATACGCAAATGCTGTTTTTTAGAATCCTCGAGAAGATTCTTTTCCGTTCTAGTCTTTTAGGAGAAAGTTCCCGTCACTTCTAGGCTGTTACATGCATCTTCTGAATTGTGTAGATATCCCTCAAGTGCTGTAGGCTATTCTAGAGTCTTCCAAAATTACATATTGCAAAGGATCAAGGGACTTATATGGTGCCCAATTCCTTCAGCTTACCATTATTTTAACAATATTAATAATTAAATTTCAATTATTTACTTGTAGGCATACACAAATAATACATGATAAATAAATTAAATGTTTAATTCAAATATATTTTACCAAAATTATTGTCATGCACAGATTTTTTCATTTGTGTAAAGTAATACCTACGCCTCTGAAAAAAACTGTATTATTTTCTTTCCTGACATACCTCGCCAGAATCGCCTTGTTTTCTGTACTAAATTTTCCGTTATGCAAAATTACACCGCTAGATTGGGTATAGACTTATTAAATTAATATTTAAGGGCATATTTATAAGTTTCCCAATATCTTTTGTAAAAATTTATAAACTTAGGCTAAATCCTTTTGAATCGTTTGAAGTACTTAGATATAAAGCTTTGAAAATTTGTTAAAAGAAAAGTCCTGATTTTAAAAAGCTTAACGGCCAATAAATTAAAAACTTTTAAAAATTATTCTTTAAAAAAAAAGAAGTCTGTGTTTAAGAGGACAAATTTTTAGTTTTTACCGTCAAAGTTGTACAAAATCTGCAAAACTATTTAAAACTTTCTCGCTCTCGAAAAACTTTTCAACTGATTTTATAGGTTATATCGTAAATTCTTCATTCCAATTCGATCATTATCCATTAATTAAAAGTTTCATACGTGAATAGTTTTATTCATTCTTCATTTTAACTCGTTGCAAAAAATAATTAGATTTATTATCAATTACCAATCCGGAAGACAGACAACTTCATTTTATTAATTTTTTTAATGTCTTATTTATACAAAAAAAAAGTTATTTTATAAAAATGTAAAATATTATATTTATCTAATTATATTTCTGTCTTACGCTCATAAGTATCAGACAAGTGTCCTAGGATCTCATATATGAATCCTTTGAATTATCTGCATCCAAATAGATCTTTTCTCAGAAATCTTGAGGCCTCGGGTAGAGACAGAGACATATAGTCCTACGCCTTTTTCCACATAGGAAGGCTTCTAAGTAAGCCCTTAAAGTGTCCAAAAAATTGCATTTTATCATAAAGGCAATTTAAGACGCACGCCTTAATACGAAGCTCTTCACAATTTGAATTACGTTTGTACCGCTACATTTTTAAGATGTCTTTTTTCCTTGCATCAAATACAACTATCGAAAACGCTAATATATCAGTTTCAACCAAGGGTTCCGGATATACTAATGTATTTCCATATTTTTGTGTATAGTAACACTGTTGTATTCTTCATCATTCTGATTCAGAGTGCGATTTATTTGTTCACTGTCTCCAAAGATGTTCAGAGCTAGTCAAAGACGACCCACGTAGCCCAGTGGACATGCCACTGGCTCTCACACCGAGGGATCCGGGTTCGATTCCCGGTAAGGTCACAATTTATCTATGTGATTGGCTTAAGCCCAGGTTTATTGTGATGTGCTTCGCTCCTGTTATTGGGCCTTTTGGCTTGTTTATGTTATAATAATTATAATAATAATAATAGAAAAATATCAGAAATCAAAAAGTTGTTAAAAATAAATTAATTTTAAAAAATATATGTTTAAGTATCACAGTTAAGAATATTGAAAAATGATAATATAAAAATTAATCATACTCAAATATTATTTCACGCAGAATTTGGTTTAACGTTGAACTCTGAAATAAAAATATTTCCCATTTTTTGACATTTATAAGAAAATTAAATGAACCTTTGACATTTTGACCTCCCTGAATAGCTTTAATTAATTATTAGAGTGTGTTTTAAGTAACTATAATAATAAGTATACATATAAAAAAATTCGTGGATGTAATTAAATGAAATTAGGTAATTTATATAATTAGAAGTCTAAAAGGTTATTTGCCTAAATAGCAAATAAAAATGTCTTGGAATATATCAACCTACGTTTGAATTTTATTATTGAATTTACAGAGCTTAGAGCAATTAAAAATGTTTCCAGATAATATTATATATCATGTTTTAAGAAAAAATGAAATCATATTTTTTCAAAGCTTTCATATTTGCCACTTTGCTTCGATATTCCGTATCTCTACAATATATGAAAATCTTTTTGCCTTTTCTCTTTTAGTCTTTTTTAATTAGAATTCAAAAACAAATTTTAATAAAAACTTTGTATCATTTTTCCAAACCATCCAATCAACAAATATATTTGTACCTACTTGTTATTTAAAACATTCTTATATATTTATTAAATTATCAAAAACAATCTATATTCAGAATATTTTTAATATGTTAAAATTTATCAAGATCACAAAACTGGAACTTATTCCGGGAAGACATCATTATTCAAGATATGGTGGAGTTGGTAAACGTTACATTATATAAATATAAATAAAGAGAAACACACAAATATCAAATTAAAAAATAGAAAAATTAAATGCTGGAACCTGTATTCGAACCTCTGTGTTTCGCGCACAGCGTGTTACCAATTTCACTATCCCAGCGACTTTATAAGTCGTCAAAATTTGATAGTTATATGGTTCTCTTTGAATTATTAATTTACTTATTTATATTATTCCATTTTTATTCGGGAAATAATCGAATTGTTTCTCGCTAGTCGATTTCCGATTGCGGATCCGAGCAAAGAATACTTCCATTGTTCCAAATATATATTTGGAATATATCTAAATTTTTCAAGAACACAATTATTGGATTTTTTTATCCAGAAAGATCGTCCTTAATCGTGATTAAAGACCATCCCCCTGGGGACAAAAATCCAGTGTAGGTGTTCTTGAAAATTTGTAATATTCTCAAAATATTGTGAATATAAGAACTGGTCTAAAAAAGGAGATTTAAAAATTTTAATTATTTTCATGTGTATTCTAATATAAATGTTTATAATTCGGATGAATATCATATACATACAAATAAGAATATTGCTTCATACTCTTGCCAAAAACAGGAAACCTTATGGGGATGACAAATTTCAACCATGGGTGGTTGCGTTAGCGTAATAACAGTACAACGTAAAACATCTCTTATGTAAAAAATCTTTATTTGATTTTACGAGAATCACGATTGACTTGATAGCCATAGTGAATCGTTTGTAAATAATATTTATATTTTGACAACATATATAGATACTGCCGACTATTGTAATATTCGGTTTAATTATTAATTTCCCACTGAACTCAATAGCCATTTTCAAATATTTCATGCATTTGTTATATCGAGCATTACGGCGGATTACATTATCAACACTTAACACAAGTCTGTCATAAATAATTCGTGAACGAGCTGAATATACGTTTTATCATTTGTAAACACATCTCATTTAGGCACCGTTTTTCAAAGTGAACGAATAGAAAAAAATAAAATACAAAAACATAATCAAGAAATGAACAAATGTACGAATTGATGTGTATCATGTTATTATTTATTGATCAAAAATGAAATGTAATAATATTGTAATATTAATTGGAAAAATATAAATGTAAAATTAAATAATATTTTAATATTAATTGTAAAAATGAATCCTACAGAAAAACATATCTTTATAACGTTTCGTGGGGCTAGTGATGTTCAAAAAAATTATGCGTAAAATAAATAGAAAAAAAAATAAAAAAAAGATATTATAGAGGCCTCATAGAGACGAAACTGTATTTTTATGTGGAAAAGTAGGTATGGAAATTGTGGGTGGGGGGAGAATATTGTTTCTCTTCTATTTTTTGTTTTTTATGGGCTTTATTTTTATTTAAGGGGTCACCACCAATATTTAAATACTGGGGTATCTAAATATTGGAATATATATATACATATATATGTTAAATCGAAGGCTTTCACGGGTACAATATGTGTTAGTTCTAACTACTTTGGGGGTAACCCGCGTCAATTTCTGGTCGTCAGGACTAGTCGTCTGCCGACGTTTCGAACAGATCTCACTGTTCATCTTCAGGGCGCCTTGTCGATGAACTGCTTCTCCAAAAAGCGTACAACCGTTTGGGTCCGGAGCTCACCGTCAAGTGAAAGTTTGAGTAATTCTGCGTCAGGTGTTTGTGGAGGAGTGGGTTTCTCCAGCGACGCCGTTAATGTGTTTTGCTCTGCTTCTAGTAATCCGTATATTTACTTTATTATCGTCATTATACAATGTTGAAAAGGTTGGATTTTCTAATTGCTTCGGTGTTTTCATCGTGATTTCTGGTTTATTATTATTAATATTATTTGTGTTAGAAATTTGATTATTATTATTAAGAATGTTACTCCATGCGGTCGGAAGTCGAATGCTATCGTCTCTGTTGTTCATTATATTACTATTTCTCTTATTTATTTCAATTGCCTCTCTGTAGATTCTAAATGTTTCATTATTGAGGCTGGCAACTACTTTTACTTTTTCCCTGACCTGACGCAGAATTACTCAAACTTTCAATTGACGGTGAGCTCCGGACCCAAACGGTTGTACGCTTTTTGGAGAAGCAGCTCATCGACAAGGCGCCTTGAAGATGAACAGTGAGATCTGTTCGAAACGTCGGCAGACGACTGGTCCTGACGACCAGAATTTGACGCGGGTTACCCCCAAAGTAGTTAGAACTAACATATATATATATATATATATATATATATATATAATTCGGGAAGCAGAGAATAAAAAGAAGAATTTGGAATATACTTACAAGATTTATTTAATTACGAATACACAGATTTTTAACAATACTTTTTAATAAAAACTTAAGACTAGTTATAAAACACTGGATGAACGAGGTCTACGAGGAGAGTGTTAAAAATCGCGTCTCTCCCTCTATTTATAGATATTTGCGAATGCTTCCAGAATATTCTCCCAAAAAAAGGTATAGGGCTGTGCTGTCTGCGGCTTCCGAAATGATCGATATCTTTCGATGAGAATATCGAAAAATATCGATCCAAGCCTCAGACTACAAAGTTTTTTTGGGTATACATAGGGCTTACGACCTATCGTACGGCTGGCTTAACTTTACACAATGTATCGTTCGCCGTTTCCACCCATGATAGACTACCACATCTATCAAATTTTTGGAAGTTGTATATATGTTTAACCTTCACAACTTGTTTCGTATGCAAATTTTCTTTTTATTACCGCCACCACAGACCAAAGCTTTTTCATTTCCATAATCCAATTCAGATGTCACTATTGATAATGAAGTATCTTTATTTTGATTAGAGTTTTTAAAGGAATATCCTTTATTTATGTATGTATGTATGTATGTATATGTGTATATGAGATTCTTCCGAATTATTAGTATTACACTAGAATACACCTGAAAATATACATTATACTAGAATACTACATTAAACTAACAATACACTAGAATACGTTACATTGTGTAAAGCGATCAGTTAAGTCAGTTTATATATTTAGTCCACAGAGAGGCACCGATAGCAAAATGCGTTAAACGGCCGGTTCGAATTTGCTGGCCTGGGTTTAAGCCCCATCACCGGCTGTTTAATTTGTTTTTTAGCCGTTAATCCGAACGAAATTACGGACAGACAGACGGACGAACAAACAACGGAATTATTATATTTTATTTAATGTCTACAAGTATTCCAAATGATGATGTTCTTGCACACAAACTGCATATATGCAGTTTTGCAAGATTTGTTATTTAAAAAAATGTATATTAATAAAATGAATTAAACAATATCATAATTTTTATTATGGAAACAGCAGTAAACATTTTAATTTTGTATACATAAATGTACATACAAGTATGGAACAGTATCATTACGGTATCATCTATTTTTAAATATTCTTTTTTAATTATTTCGCACTGTGGAATATTTCCTACCCAATAAAAACTTGTTTAAATATGGAATGCACTAAACCTGGAAATAAAAACCCGCCTTGAAATTAAACGAACTGTAAACTAAAATTTATACCAAACACGAATCTGATAAAAACTCTCGAAATGGGGTTTAATCTTAAAATGGAATCTGAAATAATTTTAGGGAAACATGGTTTAAAATATCAAAATGAGTAGAAAAATAAGTCTTTAAAAATAATAATAAAATGAGGGCAGTTGTAATATATCATTCTGTTTATCGCGTTGAATCTTTGGTTGGACATAATTATTTATTTAATAAATAACTTTTACGTTGCTCAGTTTTTATATCACTATCGTACACTAACTATCAGTTACTGTACGTCCTGAGGCAGACACAGTCGTATCCAAACTGTTTGACGTTAAATTAAACAAGACAGTTTTTACTTCATGGTAATTTCGTGTGATATTATCTGAAATTTAAGCGAATGATGAGTTATTCGACTAAAAAATATTTGAAAAAATATACGAAAAAGAAAATAAAATAATTAATCTCGCTAAAGCGCATCTTTAGTTATCAATGCAAAAAATATTTGTTTTTTATTAATAGATAGTAGAGCGTGTTTGAAATTTAACTTTACTGAATGTATAACTTGAAAAACGCTACGTGCGACGCATACTACCTTCAAACCATGTGCAGGAACAAATCAAGTCAAATCAGGTTTCAGTTCGCGGTTGTTCCTTACCGGCTTCCGCATCCGTTACCCGATTCATCAACCCTGGCGATACACATCCGAACCTATCACCCGGTAAGGTTTCTGCCTGTAAGGTTTACAAGCGACGTAATACACAGGAAAATAGAATTGTTTATCTAGAGGTTTATTCAAAAGACGTTCACATAGATTTCCCTTGCTTTTTACAAATTTTATTCGAAAATTATATGGAATGATAGGGTCATGATTGATAATGCACCCCTAGTTTAAAATTATCATTACCTTTCCAAAATGTGCATTCTGAGATAACCAGGCTTAAATTTTTTTATTTATATTTTCAATATTTAAAACCTTAACTTTGTGGTCAGATATGTTAACAAAATGTTATTTATGTTAGTACATAACCACTAAAAATTACTTTTTTGTCTACCGGTTTCGAAAAGTGACCCGTCTCTTCACCAAGACAACCACGACACTTGCATGTAAATAACACTACACACCACAACCACAGAATTATTTGCACTCCAACACCTTCATAAAATACTCTTCACATGCGTGTTACTCTAACTAAAGTGCATGATGGCCTTTATAATAATAGATATTCATGGTCAGTATATTCACTTTAATTATTTGCAGGTGCAAGATTTATATGATTCTATTAAAATAGAATAGAGCTTTTACAAGTTAGCTAAGATTACAAAGCTAAACGCGTGTGAATGGTTTATTGGT
This sequence comes from Agrypnia vestita, assembly GCA_016648135.1. Taxonomy (NCBI): domain Eukaryota; kingdom Metazoa; phylum Arthropoda; class Insecta; order Trichoptera; family Phryganeidae; genus Agrypnia; species Agrypnia vestita. Next base: position 45,383 of record JADDOH010012323.1, read on the forward strand.
CAAAAAATGAAATAAGGAAGAGACGTAAGTCCGAACCAACGCCGACATCTGATTGGTCGAACCATTCCTGCTTTAAGTTACGTAATACTTTAGACCCATATCATCACAGTCTCAAAGGAGCTACGCATTATTATTTTTGTTTATTTTTAACGCCACAACAAGGCCAATCATTGTAGCGAAACACATTACAAAAAAACCTAGCTTCAGTTTTTTTTTTTCAATTTCAGTGCCGATAAATCTGCGTTTATTAGCAAAATAAATTCTATAAGAGCTTGCACTAAAACATAATTAATGGTAAGAATATTTGCAGAGTTAAAGAATACGAAAGCAACAAATACAATGTGAAATTTTTTTATGCAGGCCTTTATCGTTACCTGCCTCTCTAGGTACATAAAAATACGTGTTCTGAGGTAAATAGCCATTCCATTCGTTGAGAATCCATTTAAATATCTAATTTCATGGTTACGTTATTAAAAGTAAATCACATAGATGTATTGTGACCTCACTGGGAATCGAACCCAAAACTCTCGGTTTGGAAAGCTAGAATCATTTCTACTGGACAACGGAAGCCGCTTATTATAAAAAGAATTGTGTAACTCGAGGTTTTTTTGAATAAATAAATAAAAATTAAATTTTAAATCCTCAAATATTTGTTTCACATCGCTTCTGTAATGATATATGGCATCCCACGCCATCCAGCATTTATTATTTCCATAGTCAAAGCAATTCCGGCATGTTTGTCAATATGGCGACCGTCAGAGCGCCTCGTTACCAGGAGCTGTTACCGGAACACAGGAGAGCCCAACCTTTCGGGAACAAATTTTGCATACAAAATTATTCTAATTTAGGCGATTTAGCAGTACAAAACTGGGTTCCTGGTCCCGGAATCAATTAAAACCATTCTGCATGATGTTTGAAATGTAACACGTTTTATAGAAACATAACTCAATGTATTTTTGTCCATCTGTCGGTTTTCTTTTTAATGCTAAAGCCTTTGACAAATTTTGTATAATTATTTTTTAGTACCCTGCGCAAAACTAACATCATCTCCTCTCTCTAACTAAATTTTGCCAATTCAAAACTGAATGTCATCTATTTCATTACGACCTGTCATATAAGCTGGTTTAAGTGATCATTTTACACAATTTAACATCCACTGATTCCACCCAAGATCGTCCACACGTCTATAATATTTTTGAAAGTTGTAGGTATATATTGTTTTTAATCTTTAAAAACCACTATGCTAACGCAACCTATGTTTTTTTTTAATTTGTCATTCCCATAAAATATTTTTTAGATATCACAGCTGGTAAATGAGACTTTAGTATTTATTTAATAAATATAAGATATACAAGGCAAGTTAAACTTATATACAACTTCCAAAAATTTGATGGATGTGGTAGTTTATCATAGTTGGAATCGGTGAACGTTACATAGTATAAAGTTATCACTTAAGTCAGCCGTACAACAGGTCGTCAGCCCTTAACAACCAAAGACTTCCATACCTACTTTCCCTACATAAACAGCTTTTAATTATATATTAATTAATGTGACAAAATCATGTAACTGTGTTCCTAAAAATTGTAATAAACTTACTCAAAAGATTTTGTCATCCATCTTACTTTAAGCACCATTATTAGTTACGCGGTACCTTTATCTGATTATAACATGTTTGGTCACTGGGATATTTTAACTGTTTTTTGGTATCGATAGTTAACAGTCGAAAAGCAAAAAATCAATTTTCAATCATCGATACAATCACATACATATCTCGTACGATTATCATGTAACCGGTAAAAATAAAATACACCTAGCCACACTTACGTTTCAGAGATGATATTTGTATCTACTAATTAGGCAAAACGTTTTGTTTAATTCTCGCATGTAAAAACTTTGCCCGATATCTGTCGCTTCGATTAATCTGCGCGTTGGTAACACTGCGCTCGCTACGTCATTTACTGCTAGTTAAGAGGCGTCGGTTAAACGTCAAAACAATGATGAACTCTCCGCGTCACTGGCTCTACCTTTGGTACGAAACACGTTGGTTTTACGGACCTTCGGACGATTCTATACATTAATATTGTTTTCGAGAGTGTCCCCGTCGCCTCCAGATGTTTTCCCGAGTGTTGTAGGGTGTCCCAGAATGTTATGGAATGTTTGATCGTGTTGCAAAAGGCCCTCTCAGTGCGTAATCATCTCGTTACAATACCTACGTACACCGCTAGTAATGCTACTATGTATATACCAAAACCAAAATGTTGCTTCTAGACTCACACCACTTTAATATGTCTAGTTCGCCCATCAGTCGCTTAAAACTACGTTTCCCCATCTGTAACCCTTCAAAGGCACGTACCTCTATCTAATTTGATGCTATGTTAAATGAGCAACTATTTGCATAGACACGATGTTATTAAGCAACAGGATTAATAAGCACCGCTCGGGGTAGCAATGAAGAACCTTTCCTGGAAAATTAATACAAATAAATTAATAAAATTCGACCCTCGTTTATAATTTACTCTTTGGTAATATTCCAACCAACGATCCATCGAATATATTTGAATAAAAGTGAAAAATTATGGCAAAGTCTTTCTTTGTAGGAAATTTTGAAATAAAATTGATGCACTATGTCGGCATTAAGTGTATGTTTCCTTTTAAATACGAATTTAATAGACATGTAATGTATTTTTGTTTTTAACCATGCAGAAGAGTTATTCTCTTTTTGGGAAGGTACAGCAAATAAAATGTTTGTTTTAATTATAGTTTTAATAGACTAGGATAAAATATAATGTTATTAACTGTATGTTATATTAAATAAATAAATAAATAGGTGTCTTACGCGAGAGGGGACATATTTTTGCTTTGATCTAATGCACTTGTCTAAAGAAGGAGTTTACTTCATCTTTTTATAATTTTATAATCTGTGATCTGAACCTAATTTTAATAAACAAACTTTCCCTTTTTTTAAATTGAAGTTTTATCAATGCAACCATTTTTAAAAAAATGGAATCACTCATAAAGCCCTGGAATAATTACATTACAGTGATAGTCACTAGCATAATTCAGATCCTTTCAAATTAGCAGTTACCGTACGCAGAGAGACCCATTATCACCACTGGTCAACAATCTAATTCTAGAGTACGTAATGAGGAATTAGCAAACAGTGACTTAGTACAGAGTACATATTTCATTGGTTTATGCAGATGATATATGTTTACAGTTATATTACTTTGTTTGTACCGCTTAGATGCTAAATCTACGTGTTTCGAGAACAATTTTCTCTTTTTCAGGATTATATACTATGTTTAAATGTTGATTAACATTCAAAGAGGCTTATGGAAAATAGTTTTTGTTTTCGAGAACAACATTCTCTTTTTCAGGATTAGTTATGTATAAAGTTGAAATGTAGATTAACATAGATTAAAAGGGGGGAGGGTTGGAAGAGTTAATTAGGGAATTGCATAGTCATTAGAACGTGAAATATGATCAAGTGGGAAAAAATTCAATAGAGAATGGTTTTCAAAATTCAATTAATTATAAATAATAAACACTTCTTATTTCATGTATTTCTAAATTGTAAATATGTGAAACTTTATAATTTGTACGTAATATTTTTAATCCTTTATTTTAAACAAATATATATATATATATATATATGTATATTATTTTTTTTTTTTAATTATTTATTTCTTAAGTTAGTTAATATCTTGTTAATATAGTATCCATAATCACCTACATATTTACATTTACATATAATTAAATCTATGGTACAATCTATAGTAAAAAAAATAATATATCTTATAATATTATCTAATCTACGGTACAATCCATAATATAATAAATAATACAACTTACGCTCTACAATTCTAGACGATTTTTACAATAATCTTATTTATATTCATCATGTTTTCTGGAATCTCATCATATATTTTTACACCTCTGTACATAAGACAATTCTGTGTATATACTTCTTTCTTATATGGTAATCTTATTCTATTCCTATTTCTATATGGTCATATTTTAATAAATGATTCGCAAATTCCTAGTCATTTTTGCTATTTACAACTCTGAGATGTTCTCAAAACGTGTATTTAGATTTATAATCTCAAGTAGTGGTTGAACACAAAAATATTTCTTCTTATAGGGCCATCTCTTATTGGAAGTCAGCGATCACATTCGCGATAACGACTATATTTACCGCCAACGGAACAACTCAGTCGACTTACACATATACCAGTCCCGCAAGTTACGCAGCCATGAGTTGTGGCGTCTTCCAACGCTTCTTTTATCACTTATTTCCCCCTGGATGATGAGTTGGTTTAGACTTTATATTTTGGTCCTCCTATAATATGACCGAGATACTCAAGCTTTCTTATCTTGTAGCACTTCTCGGTATTTTTGATACGCCAAAAGTCTTCCACATTCGTCACTATATCCACCCAGGAAACTTTCAATATTCGTCTATAGAGCCACATTTCAAAAGCCCCGACTTTTCGAATTAGTTCTTGGTTTAATATCCATGTCTCCACCTCATATAAGACAATGACGAAAACATAACATGGAACTAGCATTCTTGCAGTTCCATGTTAAGTTGCAGACTTAGGTCATGGTTACAAAATAACGGTCTCATTCTGAGAAATGCACTTCTTTCCATCTCTATTCGAGCTTTTACTTCTTGAGATGGATTGCAATTCTCGTTTACTTGTATGACGCAACTCTTTCCATTCGTTCATTGTTGGTGGTAATATTTTACGTCGGAAATGATCTTTTGATAACATTAACAATTAACAAACAAACAAGAAATAAATAGCAGTAGAAAATCAAGAAACCTGTGTAACGTCACTGTATACAAATTGCTGTCGTCGATTTTGTTTTCGTAGAACTAAATAAAAATATTTGTGGTGAAACAGTCAGGGGAGGGCATCTAGCGGTAAGTCTCGGAGATGAAATTACCGACGCCCAGCAGCCGGCCGATAGACAGAGCTTCGCGAACTGGCCGCTCGACACTTCTCCACTGGCGTCGCTTTTGATCAGTTTTGCTTTACAATCGCGATATTTATGGTGGTACGCAAACAACCCACGCGTGATATATGTTTGTCTTAACTACAATAATCTGCTATGTTTTCATACTTGTGGAACAAATACAACAGCATTAACTTCGTAAGTTTATTACATCTCTTAACATCTCTCAGTAAAATAATAAAATAAATTCCTAAAATGCTAGATGTGCGATTTATATTACCTATCCATGCGCAACCAAAGATAAACTGTATACATAATAGACACATCACAATTTAATGTAATCATTTTATTGCTAAGATAATTTAAATGGTTTTATCTTATTTTATGTCATGGCTAGAAGTTTCAGTGCCATGTTGAATTTACAGAACCATTAAGATAAAAATGTAGTTTCAAGAATGACGCAAACTAAATAGGATGTTTCACCACTTCCAATTAATTACCAAATGAAAGATTCCATGAAAACTGCACAAAGCGCGAGTGCATCCGATAATTGCAAATGGTGTCATGTGCACACTAGGAAACTACACTTTGTACTGTGGGACGGAACGTAGCCTAAGCGTACACGTATTTCTGTTACTTTAAACATAAATAACACTTATGTAAATTTTCAATCATCTCTGCGAGTACAGCAAATAATCTTTTCAAATCCCATTTTCCAGGACGTTACACAAATCCTGCAGAATCAATATTTTTAACATGAAAACGTTCTTAAAATCAGTGCCGGTTGTAGGGAGGCAATTACGCCCAAATGAGCGACAGTTTGTCGGAATGACGAAGTAATTTCAAACTTCAATAACTCGGCTAAAAACGTATTATAGCACCGCGATCCCATTTTAAAGAGGAAGAATGAAAGTTTATGCCAGCACTACTTTGACATTCGTAGCGTCCGGATGTCGCAAACTATGCACGCGCAAATTGAACCCACAATTTTTGACTTTCTAGGTTCAGACTTGTCCATAAATGGAATCACATCTCAGAGACTCGAGACTCAATATCCCATTCGTATAAACCAAGTGTTATTTTGAAGAAAAACTTTTTAAACTCGTTTTAATCATCAATAATATCTCAAATATTTAAAAATCTACGAGCCTGTCATTTTATAAATTTTGAAAAATTCCCGATTTTCTTTAAATTACGCCAAATATGAGGGCAAATTATAACCAGAATTATAAAAATTGGGCAAAAGTACGTAGAAAATAACATAGTCAACATAAACGCTCAGACGTCTCAGTCGGCATTTGACAAGCCTTGGTAAAGTATGAATAATAATATAAAGGTTGGCATATAATAATATGAAGGAAAGAATAAGTATGAAGGATGGCCCAGGGCTTACGACATGTATAAGCTGGCTTAAGTGATCACTCTATATAATGCAACGTTCGCCAATTCTATCTTAAGAACATCCACACACACTTTTATATGTGCTCTAAATCTGAAAACCTTTCATATATTTGAAGGGACTATGCTGGCGACATCTAAAATCCTTCTCATGAAATAGTGCACATAGTTCTCAGATGGTAATGATTAAGCTTTATTTTCAAATATATTTTTAGTTGTATATAAAACATAAATGCAACATTAAAAATATGATAATGTGTAGAATGATCATTTAAGCCAGTTTATACAAGTCGCAAGTCCTGGGCAATCCTCGTATAAACAGCTTCGTCTCTGTGAGACTTCTATAATTTAACTTAATTACATTTTTTTTTATTTCACAAGAAAACTTTTTACGTTTTGGTAGAAAGCAATAACTTTGTGGTTCGACTTATCAAAATAAAATAAAAGTCAACTCGGTATGGAATCACAATTTATTTATTACCAATGCCGACCGGTTTCGCTCGACTCAAGCTTCGTCGGAGCGTAATTAACAACAGTTGTTAATTACTCCTTGACGAAGCTTGAGTCGAGCGAATCTCTTTGGCGTTAGTAATTAATAAATCGTGGTTTCATACAAAGTTGACATGTTTTATTTTATTTTAAAGTTTCATTCGCGGTTCGGTCGAAATCTTTACCATAAATACTCCTGAGACAATAATCGCCCCAGAGGGAGCTTCTTTAACCGTTATGTTACTACCCGTAATTTCTCACTCACACTAGTTGCTACCCAGGGTACCCGGGTACCCAATCTGGATGGACGTTCCCACGTTATTTTTGTTTTGTATCTCACAAATTGATATTTAGACAGTGGTTAAATGACCTTTTAGAATGTCATTACTTCTCGTAGCAATGTCCGTCATCCCTTTATTTTCCTTCCTTTCAAAAACAAACTGATGATGGCGTTTATGAATAAAATTATTTAATCTTGAAATCGAAAATGGGTACTAGGGTACCCGGGTAGTATCATATAGGTTGAGCTACGCATTTTAAACATTATTATTTTGTATCACCGCACACAGGCGCCGCGCTGTCTTATTTCAAAATGTGATTTATTTTATCCGTCTATGAAAAAAATTGACGATAGTGTATTTAGTTGTATTTATCTCTGGTTCAATATGCTTGCTCTCTTCAACTTTATAGAGAAGCAAAATTTCTTTTTCTGATCCGAAAATGAGTATTGCATCACCAGTATGCCTAAGATTGCACATCTTTTATCAGCAATAAAGATACCACCGACCCAATCTTCCAATTCCCTTTTTCATAATATGATTTTTTATCGATATTTTACTCATGGCACTGTGATATATTTTTTTAAATAGAAATGCGAACACGAAATACGTGTCACATCAATACTGTTTTCAAACTAAGCTATACGCTTGTGCTATGAAAATTGGACTAACTTGTTGGTCTGAGGTGAGGTTCCAACCGTCGAACGGCAATCGCCCTAATCACGAGGCGAGAGCCCTAACCACAAGACCAACAAGCTACTCATTATTGACCGCTAACAAATCTGCTGATATAATAGTTTATATTCTTTAGTATCATAATACAGTACATCGATTACTTTTAGGTTTATTTATTTTATGGATAGGAAATGAAATGATGTTAATGACATCTTAATAATAATATTTATGGCTTTTTCGATGCCCTTAATCATCTGAAACTGAAAGGAAAAGAAAAATTTATTTATTTTATTTATTTATTTAAAATATAATAGAAACCTTAAAGGTTTATGGATAACATTTTTACATGATTCAATATTCATAATATAATTTAGATACAAAGTGATTTTTTTGTAGTTGGCCGAGTTTTAGCATTTTTGTCACATCTGTTTTGAATTTGTCAGTGGTCAGTTGTTAAAGTCAAGTTGTTTTTAAAGTCAGTCACTAAATGGAAACAAAACAATCACAATTACTGATTTAGTGGTGACATCTATATACTGTTTCGTGGGGATGACAGATTTCAATCGTAGATAACGATAGTGCAAGTGAAATAAAATATCATATATACATACGTGGTACAGAAATACCATATATACAACTTACAAAATTTTGATGAATATGATAGTCAATCATAGGTGGAATCGAGACGTGTAAAATGATCACTTAAGTCAATCTTATGATAGTTCGTAAACCTGTTTATATAAATATAAATAGCTTTGTCTCTATTAGACATTTATAATAATAAAATGACGGTACTTCTACATGTCGTCTCCTAAAAAATAAGTTTTTATTTATTTTATTTAAAATAATAAAAATCGTAGAAAAAATCAAAAAAAAAATTGTAAGGAAAAATTTGTTGAAAAAAATATTTTAAAAATTCCAGAAAAAATTGCGAAAAAGGCTCTATAAAGAATTTAAGAAAGTTACATGAAGATATAAACAGACAGACAGATTGAAGGACAGTCAAACGGACAGACAAACGAAATTATTATAATTGGGATCTTGATCTTGATAAATAGCTTATTCTACTTAATCATAGCAATTCTTTATATCGTGAAATAAAGTAATGCATCCTACATAGCGCGTAATTAATTCCCAGCTTAGAATAGACACATATGTCTGTCTTGATAGTGCGGTAGGCTAGGGATTCGAACCCTTCCGCGTGGGTGAGCGGGCACTTAGTCCAGTGGGGTGTATTGTAGGCTGTACAATATTGCTGGGTTGGAATTCGCCGGGGAAAGATGGAATGGCCAGATTAACAACCTAATGACCCGCCATGATGGGTACCCCAAGAATGAACATTAAATTCCAAATAAAAGTTTTTCTCGCTCGCCTTAAACGGTGTGCTGAAACCCATTCTGCTAAATGGACGACAATTTGGACGGGTAATAGTGGCGCCAAAAGAGTTAAATTATGTTAATTCCCTTACCTAACAATAACGACACGATTTTGGATAATTTTATTGCTATTCTTTCCTCCTAAATGTGTGTTTATCATCGCTGTTCAGTGTGAGAAAATTGTTGTTTTTGACATGTTTCTAAAGTCGGTGTGAAATATAGGGTTCACATTAAAATTCGTAAAAATACTACATACTTTAAACGCCCAAATCTCAAATAGTATATGACGGTGGTAAATGTTTATATTGTCAATGGATTAAAGACAAGTGTATAACTGCATCAGCAATATACTTGTTTAGTTATAACATTTACATAAAGAAATAATTCGAAATGCATCTAACCATATCATGTTATCATTTACAAAAAATATACGTTTACTAAGCCCGTGCAATGTTTACATCCAATATAACAAAAGTGGATCATGCAGACAGTTCACCTTTTTACCACGCTTATATTAGCTTCACCTGTTTGTCTGTTTATTTGGATGGAATTTTATAACCGATATTTCGCCCGCTTTCTAGTGTCTAATCGAGCTGAAATTGCACACAGATGTATTCTTGATAACAATACATGACTCAATTATCAGATTCACTGATTAATCAAGTTAATGAGTTCGCCAAAAGATGGCGCCAGTTTCCTACCGAAATGATTTTGTACACTGGATAATATTAAGAATAAAATTTATATGGGAAATTAGTTAATGAGCTCTTCAAAAGACGGTGCTAGTTTCCTACCGATGAGATTTTGTACGCGGGGTAAAAATTAATACTAAAAGATAGAAAATTATATAACATGAAAAAAAAATTTAATTTATAAAAATTATTTTAATATACTTAAAATGAAAAAATTTATTTTCGGATAAAAAGTTTTTTCTTTACTCTCAAAATAAAAACGTGGACGCTTCCCTCCATTAACAACAGAATCTACATCAATATCAAGAGTCCATCATTAATTTGGATAGTGAGACTAATTTTATTTAAATGGCATGTGATTTTTAAGGGTGTTATTTTTTTTGTATTTTTTTTTTTTTTTTGTTTAATTTTATATATTCGTTCACATTTTAATTTTGAGATGATTTCATTCTTGACAACATCCTTTAAATAAAATAATTAATACTTCGTTTTAATCACATTTTTTTATTACAAGAAATGACAAGAAATGTGCTGAAATAAATTTTCAAGTATAGTTAAGCCGTTTATACCTCAAAATTAATTTTAGTATATTTCTTGTTCTGAAAAGGGGAACAACGCTTACGATTCGTGTTGAATTTTTACCACAAAATTGGTTGTTGTTAAACCAAATTATTATATTCAAGTAATTTAGTGACTACAATAAAATTATGCACATTTATCCTTCTTTTTTAATATTTATTTATTTATTTATCAAGGCCGTAGTGGGCTTTAACAATTATTTGATAATTTTATTAGATTTAAAAGGTATTTTGTTTTTAATCACTTTTTATGGCTTTAAAAAATATATTATTGTGTTTTTATAATGATTTTTTATTTATTTAAATATTTTACAATTTGCAGTATAATTTTTTGAAAAAGAAAGCCCACTTCTTTCATTTCCATTAATGCATGTTTAGTTTTTTTCTTTGTAACATAAGTTTATATATAAAAAGAAAAGGAAACAAATTTATTATTTATCATTATAAGTATACAAATATTAGGTCCTTACATATGAAATTGGCGTTTTGCCGTACTGGCAAATTTGATCTCAAATATCTTCTCTTTGGTTAGGAATTCCAAATCCAAATTTATACAGCTATTTACTCATGTATTTGTGTTTTGAAAATTATAATTCATTTGTTTTTTCCTCAATTGTTTTTTTCTTTGCGTTACTCAGTTTACAAAATGAAAAACTTGAAATATCGCGTTATTTACGAGTACGGGTTCCACCGTGGCACCAGTGCTGCAGAAACGGCTCGAAGGATTAATGATGTGTATGGCGACGGTGCCGCAAAAGAAAACACAGTGCGTTTTTGGTTCCAACGTTTTCGTTCTGGAAATTTCGACCTGCAGAACAAGCCCCGTGGACGGCCGGAGACCAAAGTTGATAATGAAGAATTGAAGGCTATTGTGGAAGCGGATCCATCGCAAACCACATCCGAGTTAGCTGCAGGCTGCGGTGTTAGTGATAAAACTGTTTTAATCCACTTGAAGCAAATTGGTAAGGTGAAAAAGCTTGAAAGGTGGGTACCTCACGAATTGAGTGAAGCAAATCAACAAACGCGCGTTGACTGCTGCGTTGCATTACTCAACCGGCACAATAATGAAGGGATTTTAAATCGAATCATTACCTGTGATGAAAAGTGGATCCTGTACGATAATCGGAAGCGCTCATCGCAATGGCTGAACCCTGCCGAACCAGCCAAACCATGCCCCAAGCGAAAATTGACTCCAAAAAAGTTACTTGTGAGCGTTTGGTGGACTAGTGCTGGTGTCGTTCACTACAGCTTTCTTAAATCTGGCCAGACGATTACGGCAGATGTCTATTGTCAGCAACTGCAAACCATGATGGAAAAGCTAGCTGCTAAACAACCGAGGCTGGTTAATCGCTCTAGGCCACTGCTGCTTCATGATAACGCTAGACCACACACTGCACAACAGACGGCTACCAAATTAGAGGAGCTTCAATTGGAATGTCTAAGACATCCACCGTACTCTCCGGACCTTGCCCCAACAGATTACAATTTTTTTCAAAATTTGGATAACTTCTTGCAAAGGAAAAAATTCAACTCCGATGGGGCAGTCCAAACCGCCTTCAAAGATTTTATTGATTCCCGTCCGAATGGTTTTTTTAGTAAAGGGATCGATGAACTGCGTATGAGATGGCAAAAGTGCATAGATAGCAATGGTACATACTTTGATTAAATAAATATATTATAATAAAAAAAAATCGGCTTTATGTTCCTCCCATACTAAACGCCAATTTCATATGTAAGGACCTAATATTATAAAATTACACAAATAACGTAAATAATTAAAACATTAATGAGATAAAACTTAACTTAATCATTATAAATCTTCTTTATTTATCAGCAATTTCAATTATTTTTAAACAATTTTTATTAATCAATTAGAAAAGACATACAGAAAAAATCTAATTATCGAAAATATATTTTATACGAATCCCGGCGACATTTAAAATATTTTTTCGTTAATTTGATTTTTTCTGTATGTCTATTCTAATTTATTAATAAAAATTGTTTAATAATTCACAGAACTTTGTTCTGAAATTGCAACTTCACAATAAGAATATGTTTCCTTTAATATCAATTATTTTTATTTTAGGAGTTTCTTAATACCTACTGTCTTATGTATATAAAATTGCACTTAAGTTTTTTAGATATTTTAATTTCCTTATACATATTTAGCAATCAATGTTTATATATTATAGATATAAATCCTATATTTTAAAAAGAATGATTTCATAATAAATGTTTAATTCAAATTTTATATTTTTGTTTCAGTGAATTTCTTGTGACCAAATCAATGCCGAAGTGAAAAAAACATTATTTTTTCTAAAAAGACATTACTTGTGAATATTTTGATCGATTTCTCGGTGAGCATCGGACCAAGTCTTCATCATGAGTGCTTAAGACGTGTCGCCAACCATGTCCGACAGCGTCATCGGTCACCGGTGGTGAATGTGTGGCGGCGATGATGATAGTGCAGAGTGGAAGATAAATAGTGTAGTGTTTCCCTGGACTTTACATGGAATGAGGAAGCATGTCTGTCTCGGAGCCATCGCGCTGCTTTTGCGCATGCTGCAACTGGCCGAAGGTAAGTCCTACTTCCTCCTTAGCTGTCACATAGCACACACATACGAAGTAGACAAGGGATGAAACTACCTTCAGCATATTCCAAAAACATGAAATATATTTTTTAAATATTATAAACCAGATCTGTAGACGGTAGATCTATCATTCGTGCTTATAAAAATCTAGAACTAAAAATAAATATTAATTAAATAAATTATATAGGTATAAACGGAGACGAAGCTTTTTATATGGGAAACGTCTGTGGAAGTCTTTTTATAGGATGGCTCAGGATTTACGACATGTGTGAGCTGGCTTTAGTGATATACTTTCGCTATAAAATTAGCTATAACCGATTGCCTGCTGCTTTTTATATGATTTTATTATTTTTTTGAAACTGACAAAATTTTATAATGTTTGACTAATTTAAATAAATAAATTTGAAAAAATTATCTTTATTAATAATTATCTCTCTGAGGATAAGATTCAGTTATTGTGTTCTCAGAAGATATATATCAAAATATTTTTATTTATTAACTAAAATCACTGGAAACGAATTTAATTGGAGCGGTATTCTTAATTCAAGCAATTTTCCACAAATCACTTGTCTGTGGAACATTTCATACTCGTCCTTTCAGAATATTCGCAAGTCTGTAGTTGCACTTATTCACCATTGAACGGGTGACACTCTCCCGATTATTGTCGCTGGTATTTCGCTGCTAGTTTGTGCGTTATCGCTTCTGTGTAATCGCTGAAATTTCAGAAAAAACTATTCGTCGCAATGGCGTCCTTATATTTATATACATTTTCGGGTTTCCAGACGTTTCATGAATCTGGTAGGTTATTCTAGACCCTTCTAGTGATTTCTTATTTATTATAAAATGCTGAGAAATTCTCGATTACTAAAATTTTTCCTGTTTCTTCAGTCTCGTGACGATTTAAATTATGAACATTAATTAATAGTGATCAAATATTATTATTTATTAATGATAAATGCAAAATGAAAAATTCTTAGATGATAGAATATACGAATGTGTGTTCTCTGGGTGTCAATGTAGAGCATCTCAATAAACCGGTACGCATTCAAAACTTATGTATCCGTTTCCGCTTTCAGATTACATCACATCTTTCCGCAATCTTCTCATCATTGGCCTACAATCTGACAATGCCATAACATTCAAGTTTTATCTCTACTTCATAATGTCCTTTTCAAAAGTTAGTGGCATACTCATCTCAGTACTCAGTACCTTAAATCTAAATTTAACTTTCTGTATAATCATGACCTTCAATTTCGTTCATCTGATAATATTAATTTATTCATTCCCATTCATAATACCTATTGAATTCTTCAACTCCTCATTCAAAGTGCATTCGTCTAGGCTGTGCAATCTACTTTAGACAGACATCATACCATCACATACCACAATTATTTTCAAATCAATTCAATTCAAATCAACTAATTTTGTTACCGTAATTGTGTACTATAATAATGTTTATTTCAGGAAATAATTTTCAATTGAAAAACTGGCAATAAAGCCGACATTTCAATAATACGTATGCAAAATGATAATAAATAAATATTAAAAAACATAAATCATCTGATACAAGTTAATCACTTTTTTGATTTAAATATAGGTTTAAAATTCTTACATACTATTACTGGGGGTTTTCATTTGGATAACTTAGAAATATTAGAAATTAGGAAAAATGCTAAGATCCATTACTGCAAAAACTCTACGTGACCGTGTCCGAAACGAAGACATAAGAAAAACCTGCAAAATAGAGAACGATGGAGTAGATCCAGAAGGAGATTCTGGCGGGATCACGTAGCCGGAATGGACAGTGACAGGCTCGTGCATACAGCAGCGAATGAAATCCCCACTGGACGACGCCTACCGGGAAGATCACCGAAAAGAGGGAGGGATAGCTGGACCCTGTTATCCCAGGAGGCGTAGTTTTCTGTATCACAGATCAACAGATCTACTTAAAGACAAAGAAGAAGAAGAAGGAAAAGTGTCACAAAAACTTTTATATTGTCCCAATGGTAACCGCGCATTATCGAAGTCTTTCAAATGATCCACATAAATATAGAATCAACTAGGTTATTCTTATAAATACTAGAAATATGGAGAAACTAGTCAAATCGCAAACATTCGACTAACCAACATTTTTGTATGAAAACGAGCAAATGCGTGAACAATAAATCAAGGAAGTTTGAACAGACGTTTGAAAATAAGTGCGATCATAGACGAGCGAATATGAATATGAACACGAATTCTAGCAAGCAAGAATAACGTGTTCCACAGACGAATGATTAAGTTCGAAATATTGTGAACTAAAAAATAGTGCTCCGGTTAACTCCGTGTCCGTAGACTGCGTAATAGTTAAAAGTTTAAATAGTTTTTATTGTTTTATTTGCCTCCCACAGGCACGATCCGTGACAATATTGTGAAAAATCTAATTGGGTACATAGCCCACTCATAAACTTGGTTTCGTTGTGATTAATTTATGCTTACTCAAATTGCAACCACAAACCCTTTTAATATCCTCCTACATAACTAATCTGTCTATACTTGAATATTAGTATTGGTACGTTTCTTGCCATGAAGAATGGAACATTTCTCCCGAATATGTAGAAATTTTATACTAAAAATGAATTGTGGTTAAAACAATAGGTACACTACTTTATTTAAGATATTACGCCGTTTTTTTTTTTGCTGGTGATTTTTTCAGCAAGCCCACTATTTAATATCAATGACTCAATTTATTAAATGTTCAATTGTTTGTTTTGATTTTAATTTTAAATGTAAAATTAATGAGCGTTTTGTAATCCCGGGTTTAAAATCAAATGCTGAAATCCCGGGTTAGACTTCACCAATCGCATAACACGCGCCGGGTACGTCACGTGACTTGTGCAAGGTACATCACATGACAGCGTCACAAAGGTATGAAAACCTGACGCGCTGTAATCTGCAAAAAACATGTCACCAGCCAGCTGTGAATTCGTTATTTCGGCATTGTAACTCTTTTGTTGCGAAACGAGCGATGACATTTGTATTTTTCCTGCTCATGTTCGTGTGAAAAGTTGATTGCTTTTCAAAAAATTTTAACAGTACGAAGCATATTAAAAAATTCATGCCAATTTCGTGTTATGAGAATTTTTTACATGCTTTTATTTAGTTTCTATTGTCTTAACAGCGAGGAATCTTGTAATCAATATTTGACCCACTTCCTGATCAACAATCGCTCTACAATTTAGCAAAGAGACATATTCCTGACGACAATACAATAATCATTCATTCATTTTACGAAATGAGTTTAAGTGTTCAAAAACAATACTTAAAATGCTGATACGTTATTTTATTGAGCGTTGTACATACCAGTGAAATCTGTTGGTTTGTATTATTTTGAAAATGATGTATAAACGCCAACTGTAGTTTTGAAATGAATAATTTTCTAATATTGTTCGTATAAATTAGAAGATTTTCTATAGTAAATTGTATTATATTGTAAACAGTAGATATAAATAAATCATAAATATCCTTTTTTAATTAATTACATAATTAAAATTATTTAGGTAATAATTGATTACAAGACTCTATGTAACACAGAATAAAAAATTTAAAAATATTGTAAAAACAAATAAAAACATACTTTTTAGAATAATGACTAAAAACGAGAAAATATTTTTTAATAGTCACGGTAATAAGGACGATCACAGTATATACGTATGTCAATACAATCAAAACGGGTCTTTTTGTCAATGTATAATTCCGTCTTCGCATCTGAATCTGAACAAGAAGAAAGTGCCCACATTTTTGAGTAGTTTATTGACATATACATTTATTACTGCGACTTTTCAAAAAATATTTTTTATATGTATATAAATTTTACAGACATTGATATTTGAATTAAAAATTAAATCATATAATTCATATGTACACAAACAAGGAATACGAGTCACATAAATATTCTTACGTTTTTCACGAGGGCTTATTTCACGCCGCTCTCTTTGCTTGCTCATTCCGTCCTTGGCCATTTGATCGTCTAGAAGCATTTAATCTTGTAAGTGTAATTTCACTTGTAACCTCAATTCATCCACAATGTCTGTTTATGATGATTTACATAGATCATATACAGGGTATTATATCCTTGCGACGCATACTCTATCTAACTCCTGTTTTATAATTTTAAATATTTTTCACAAAAGTATCATAGTACTGGTATCTATGTAAGGGATAAAGATTGCGAAATCATTTTTGCATAAGAAGTTGGACGTTGATTAATTATTCTCCATTGTTTTCTATAAATCCTTTTCTTAATCATTCATTATTAAGTTATAATAAATGAACGTCCAAAAACTTTAAAACCCTTCGCCTCGACTTCATCCGGACAATGGCGCCAATCTGAGGAAATTGGCTAGCAAAAAGTGTGGTTGATTTATTTCTTCTCGGGTCCTTTCATTCCGCAACTTTTGTATATTCTTGATATCACTTTTTCAAAGTCAATTTGTCATATTTCTTTATCTCACTAGGGACCAGTTTGTTATTTTAGTGGTCCTAAACCATCAAAGATATTGAAGCACTTCTGCTCAGGGGGAATTTCGGAAATCCCCTCAGGGGCTCTGTAATAAAATCCAGAGAAATACTTACAGCATTTTTCAAAATGTAAAAAAGAATCTCCCGTATTGTGTTCTGATATTTGCACAAGCGTTGTTTTCTCGTCTCATTTTTGGGCGACTTGTGTGTCAGATGCCTTTGCCAAATTTCAGATACGGAGTTTTGCTATTTTTGGAGTTCTTTTATTATTTTTATAGTGCCTTATTAAATATATTTTGCAAGACGTTCTGTTATTCTTATTCAGCATACTTGAAAGATTTTCGTGGCTGTTTTTACATTTCACAAATATAGTGAAAGTTTTTTAGAAAATGAACAAAATTTCACGAGTAAATTAACGATATTTGTACGGAAGAACGCATAAAGTTACCATTGTGTTTCTATGTACCTTTGTAAGTAGTTCATATAATTTGTTTTAATTATCATATTTTCAAAAATATTTTAAATTCATTATTAAACATTAAAATAACAACGAATTATTACATATTTTTAACATTCACGGATGATGCTTTGTATGAATGTAAATACTCAAAACTTCGAAGAAACAATTTCGGAGAGGATTTATGTGTAAGACATTAACACTGGCAGAGGAATTAATTGTCCGGGGCATCAATTGTCGACGGATCAAACACCGAGAATATCCAGGAGCTGTTCCAAATTGCATGGAATAAACATTGCTTTGGACAATTGGTGCATACAGTCAGTATCCTACAATTAAGTATCTACATAGATAGATAGGCACAGCATCAGAAAAAGAAGATGAGAAACAATTGATAGAATTTTTATTCAAAATGCAATACGAACCCTAAATATTTTTGTTGTTTATTTCGCAAAAGGTAAAATTGAAAAAAACACACACGATCTTGTTTACTGTCAAGTAAAAAAGAGGCATTATTCGAGCTAAGACTGTTTCATTATGAAAATGACAGGGTAATTTACAATTCCATTTATTTTAAACTACCTCACAACAACACAGTCCTTTTAAACAATTGTCACGAAATTATACTTCCTTAACGGTTATAACAACCAAAAATTATCCTATTACTGCAGTCATAAATACTTAATTGCTATACTTAACCCCTTGAATTTAAATTGTCAGTTTATTTCATAATTTAATTCACTTTTACGTATATACGTACATACTATTTGAGGTATAATATAAAATATACACATTCTTACGCCTTCAGTAATTTTTTCGTTGCATTTTTTATTTTCAATGATCGACATTTAAGGAAATATAAACATATATGAGTATGTATCTTAATTATAAAACAAAAAAATTGTTTGTCTTATGTGGTAAAAACTCTCAAACGTGCTCTGATATCGTAATATATTTTTACATCTTATTCTGTCTGGCATTTTTAAGACAGCGCAACTATTTTCAGTTCGCAATATTGTTTCCATCATCAGCATTGGTATTTTCAAATATCCATTTAAATGTCAAGAAATAAGACAAGACCATACAATATTTGTTATATATTTTTCGATTTTTCGTGAAAAGTTCTTTTTTAAGAATACATGAAAAATGTATTATTCTTAAATCTCGCTTCCATTTAAAAATTGTGAGGACTCTTTTTGTGGGATTTTTTTTTCAAGCAAGCGTGAATTTTCTTAATGTTTTTCATGTGTATGTAAAACTAATATAAGATTCAATATTTCGAAAGAAGCTGGGCAGTAAAGATAGAATATCATTGGGATGAAAATTATTATATTATAAAATATTACATATATTTTTAAACCCTTTTAAATATTAAATTATCACGATTCAGGAAACCTTTAAAGACTTACGGAAAACTAAGAGAAGAAGCTTCATTTTATCTACATAGAAGACAGGACTTTTTTGATATTGCTTAGGTGTCGCGATATAAAAGTTTCTTCATCACACAATACCATACCTTGTTAAACTTTTGACATCAGCGTAAAGCATTATTTTTAAAAATAATTTTATTTGTGTTAATACCAATTAATCGGTATGGATGAGTTTTTTTTGCATTTGATATTTATTATTCATGTGTATGGTGGTCCCTCGTTGCGAGGATGACGTCTGTCATGTTATTAATTATTTGTCATTAGAGCGTGGCTGAGGAGCCCTATTTTGGAGCCGCACACTTTTCCACAAGTTGCGCACACGCATCCGGTGGGTAGTGAGGTTCTGAGTGATGCTCCTTTTAACTTCTCTTTCTCCTTTTCTCGTAAATTGCATCGGCTATATTCTGTTCGCTTATTTCCCTGGCGCAGTGTCATAACTAATGATAACTAGGTAAAGACAGTTCGTAAAATGATGTCCGTTTTAAATATGAAATTAGTAATTTTATTATTTATAATGTAATATTTAATATGTTGTATACACCGCGGTTGCAATTTTTATTGGTTTGTAAAAAAAATTAAATCAATTTATAATTTTTAGAATAAATTTATATTGTGTATAGTATGAGTAGCTTGTTGGTCTTGTGGGTAGGACTCTCGCCTCGTGATCCAAAGGTCGCAGGTTCGAATCTCACTACAAACAAGCAAGTTTATTTTTTATTTATCTATTTATTTATTTATTTATTTATTTATTTATTTATTTATTTATTTATTTATTTATTTATTTATTTATTTATTTATTTATTTATTTATTTATTTATTTATTTATTTATTTATTTATTTATTTATTTATTTTATTTATTTATTTATGTATATTTATTTAGTTATTATTTAGTTATTTAGTTAGTTATTATTTAGTTATTTATTTGTTTATGGTTTATTATTTATTTATTTAGTTCTTTATTATTTATTTATTATTTATTTAGTTATTTATTTGTTTGTTTATTATTTATTTATTATTTTATTTATTTATTTATTTATTTATGAATTTCTTAATTTATCTTATTATTTATTATGTATGTGTTTAGTATTTATTTATTTTAGTGATTTTACTTATTTATTTATTTATTTTTTTATTTTTTATGAATTTATTTATTTATGGGAAACTAACAGTACATATAAAGAGATTATACATGATTATTGATCAGTGAAGAGACCATCTTACAAGTTTCCACAGAATTAACCTGTTGTGTTTTAACATAAAGCAACAATAACTTGAGTTATAGAATAAAAAACAAAAAAAGTGAAAGTTTTAAGTTATGGACAAACTATGGGAGTCAAAGAATTAGAGGTAAAAGGAGAATACGGAATGGATAGGAAAGGACAAATCTACTTAGTAAAAAGGACAAGAGATAAGAATAAAAAGAAGTGCAAAAGATATATGTATAGCATAAAGATATCTGATCAATACATCTGCATATATATATATATACGAGGTCTGGGCAAAAAAAATGTTAATTAAAGAAAGATACAAGATAAAAAATTACATATACGAAGTCAGTTCAAAAGAAAGAAGATGGATTTAAGAAGAGGAAAAAAAAGAAGGTTTATGACCTAGGTGAATATCCAAGAGTTTTAAATTCATAGATCGATGAATTGAAAAGATCCAAGTCGCTGAATATAGAGTTGAACAAATTAGACGAGCGATATATAAAAGAGTTTTGCCGGGATTTGGTATTACAGTGTGAAAGGCTCAAGGTCTCAACCGATCTAGTGGATCTTCCGGGTACTCTCAGGGAGATGCGCTGCAGCAATGCCGGGCAGTCAATCTTAGACGTAGCTAGTTTATGAAGAAATATAACATCAGCAGTATTTCTGCGATTGACCAGTGGTGTAATGTTAAAGAAGGTCGAGGAATCTACATTACTAATGTGAATACGATGGGAACGAAAGTCAAGATATTTTATGAATCTGTTCTGAACACTTTCGATTCTGTTTATATGAACTTGATATCTGGGGCTCCACACCTGAGATGCGTACTCAAGAATACTCCTAACAAAGGAAAAGTAAAGGATCTTCATAGTATTTATTCCTTGGAACCGTTTACAAGCGCGAAGAACGAAGCCTAGCATTCGAGAGGATTTGGCGACCATAAATCTATATGCTTATCTAGTAAGAGTTTGCAATCAAGAGTTACACCAAGATCTTTTGCTTCTGATTTGGTGCTCAGAGGGAGCCCATTGAAAGAGTATTTAAACGATACAATTTTTTTATTTCTGGTGAAACTGAGTGCAAAGCATTTCTTTATGTTAATCTGAAGGTTACGAAGACTGCAATAGGCTTGAAGACGATTTAGGTCTTCCTGAATTTTGAGACAATCATCGACACACTTAACAGGAGCAAAGATCTTCATGTCATCAGCGTATAATAAAGTTTGTGCATTAAGAAAGCAATGACCGATATCATTAATGTATATGTTAAAAAGCAAGGGTCCTAATAAAGAACCCTGTGGGACACCTGAAGGGACGCCAACCCAGTCAGACCTGAAGCCACCGACCACTACAGCTTGGCTGCGATTGGAGTTGTAGGATTGAATCCATCTATATAGGTCCCCATGAATACCTATCTGTGAGAGTTTACTTAACAGGATTCTATGAACAACCTTATCGAATGCTTTGCTGTAGTCTGTGTATATTGCATCGACCTGGATCCGACAATCCATGCAGTCCTGGAGGAATTCAGAAAATTCAATCAGGTTAGAAGTAGTCGATTTCCCGCTGACAAAACCATGTTGGTTAGCATTAAGCCCTAGGCTAAATGCTCGAAACATCTGATCATAGATTATTTTCTCCAACACTTTACTAAATACACAGAGCTTGGATATGGGGCGGTAATTTTCAACGTCGGTTCTCTGACCACCTTTGAAAATTGGCGAGATGAATGCCGATTTCCAGAGTTCGGGTACGACGCCTTCACTCAAGGAACGATTGAAAATGATCGATAGTGGAGTTGAGAGGCTTTGTGCACAGTTAATGATGAAGATGGAAGGGATTTGATCAGGTCCTGCACCTTTGTTAGGATCTAGTTGTAATAAATGTTTAAGTATTAAGCTACGACCAGCTTCAATACTATGTAAGGTTGATGAGCAGTGAGTGAGGTTATCAGAATTAAATTGAGAACTTCCATCGTCATAATCATATACTGAGTTGAAATATTTAGAAAATAGGTTTGAAATATCTCTCCCATTGTTGGTTTTATCACCTCAGAAAGTCATGGATGAAGGGACACCCTGTGACTTAGTTTTGGATTTCACATAATTCCATAACTTTTTAGGATCTGATGATAATCTATTTTCGATGTTGATGATGTATTTGACCTGTGCTAGAGTAATCACGATCGCGCCGGAATATGTGGTAGCGTGCGTCAAAAAGTTCCTCGTCGCTTATGCTTTCTGTGAGCCACGATTCTGATAGTGCAACGACGTGATAATTATTATTTGCCGAATTATGAAATAGGATATCTGTTTTAGTGCGTAGGCCGCGGACGTTTTGGTAATATAATGTCAGAGACATGTCGAAAGAGAGGACTTAGGCTTAATATTCATTTGGAAAAAAAGAATCAAAAACAAAACATGAATCAGTTCAAGGACGACCATTGGGTATGAAAAATGCAAGTACCTAGATGTTGCATTAGTAAGAGTGATAGTGAGTAGAACGGCATAATGAATAAGGAGAATAGAGACCAACGCTAAAATATGAAGAGTAATAAAAGTGGGCTTACTCGGCGATGAGCTTAAAAGAGAGAATAAATAGAAAATACAAAGTAGATCAGGGGGGGCAGGGAAGGATGAGTGAAGGGAAGGGATAATGTGATCATACATATAAATGAAAAATATGGAATATAGAGAGTTAAGTAATCGATTGATTAAAGTATTTTCTTCAGATCTTCTTCCAGAGCGATGTTGATGTGTTGGCTTGTCTCGTTGCGTCGGACATAGATCCTGCAATTCTTCAACCAGTGAAATTGAAACCCATTTTCCTTAGCCAGAATCCTCACTTTGTGGTATAGTTCCTTGTTAAATGGGGTAAGGTGGTCGTTTATGAAAATCTTCTGTGGGTTGCCGTTGATTCCTATATCAGCCGTAGTGAGTCCACGATTCTTACTTAGTTAGTCCTATTTTCATAGCACAAGCGTTTAGCTTAATTTGAAAATAGTAAGAATATTGATGTCACACGAATTCCGTGTTCGCATCTCTATTTTTTTTAAAGTAAAAAAAAAATAATAAAAAATATATTTTGTAATAATGTACAGCAGTAGTAACAGCACGTACAAAAGCATTTCAAGATTTCAGATCAAACAAATATTAAGTCTTAATTTTGTAACCTTTCGTAAGATTTTATATAAATGATTATAGTGATTCTTCTCGTTTCTGCTTTAAATTCTATTCTTTGAACGGCAAAGGCATTTCTGAAGGCTGTAAAGAAAATTATGTAATTTCCTTTGTTTGAGTACTAACGTTTCTTAGTTAACTTGAAACCGCAATGTGGCGAGGCGATCATTTTTCAACCAGTATTAATAAATAATTAATTTAGACATTGTTGAAGATAAAGGAGAAATGTAAATAGATATTAATTTAATAAGTGAACGATATCAGATATTTAGAAAATTACGCCTTCATTTTCCAATTTTGTATCTTGAAGCCTAGTATGAAGCGAAGTAATGAATATTTATTTTACTCGGTTATTTCCTGAAGGCTCCGCAACAGAAATGTTGAGACCTGGTACTTTGATGTTTTTGGGGTTCCTCCTCGACTTGTTTGTATATACAGGATGATTAGAAAGAGTGCATGAATTCGAAAACTTAAAAAAGTATTTAAAATCCAGGAAAATTTATTTATTTATTCCTTATTTTGGGTTTAACCTTCATAGGGGCTTCAAAAATACTAACGGTACCGTCCCTCGGGTCAGATTTGACCGAGTAGTATAATTATAGGGAAAAATTGATCAAAACTTTATAGTTTTGCCTTTTTATTTTTAATTACGTCTATCTTATGTATTTATAACCATCGTTATATAAAATATAATATCAAATTGAAGTATTTACTACGTAAACGCAATCAATTAGAAAGAAAATAATTAGTAAAAAAATTGATCCTTTTTACATGTGCATAAAACCTTGTATTAGAACGTTGTTTACGTACAATTTTTTTACACATCAAACAGATCATAGATGTTTTATTGTCGGTTTTTGCACAAAATTGAGAACGACTCCTTTTGGGGGCCTTTTTAGCAGAACATGTAGTATTATCTTCGTTTCGAGCGAAGTTGAAGGAGTTTCGTGTTCACGTATTTTTTTACAATTTCTAATGAGAAAGTGGTCTCTAATGAGAGAAAAAGTGTCCTCGATATTTACTATGCCTATATCACAAGAAGGAAAGAAAACTCTGTTGTGACAAGCAAAGTTTAAAATTATAACTTAATTATATGCAAGTACTAATTAGTTAAAAATATTTATCACTTTCTACACTTTGCCACAGGTACCTGGCATGAAATTTATGATATCACTTTGGATGAGTGTTCCGATAAATGGTCAACCTACCTCTCTTTTCTGAATTTTTATCATTGTTTTTACATTTTTTTCGGATACTTATAATTTTAAAAACTTTCCGGCATTGTATTGTACAGTTTAGGGTCCGGATGTCTAAAGTTTATGTGACCATAAATGGTTCGCTCTCTTGAGACTTGAATAGAATCTTTGTTCTGCGTTTAGGAATTGTGTTTTAGCTTTCTTTGAAGTTTGTTTGTTTGTGTTGGTATGCATATGTAAACTTGGACGTTTTGGCATAGATTTGTTTCACATCAAAAAAGGGCAATTTATTAAATATTTCATCTGTCCTTGTAGTGATTGGTGCTAAGATTTTGTTTAAAATTTAAAACCAATTTGTTTTAAGCAAAGTCCCCATAAATAATGAACATTAATGTCCTTAAAAAAACACTTTTCTTTGTTTTGAACCATTTTGTTTTACAAAAGTGGTAATTTAAAATATCTTTCAGAATGTAAAAACAAGGCCAAAATGCTTCGAAAATGAGTAAACAATATATCAATGCTTTTTTTTAGAAAAAAACATGTTTATATCATCTTAAACAGTACTATGATAAACAACATATGAAAATCTTCTGGTTTGTGTCTTCTGGGGTACTATTCCGTGTTTTTACGACCTTTCCGGCCGACGTTTCGGATCCCATTGCAGGATCCATCATCAGGGCTGATGTGTTGATGATGGATGATGATAATGGACCCTGCAATGGGATTCGAAACGTCAGCCGGAAAGGCTTAAAAACACTGCAATAATACCCCAGAAGAAACAAACTAGAAGATTCTGAGTGGTCGTGAAAACTTTAGAACATTCTTAACACACGTATAAAAATCTTGTTAGAAATAATGTTGGTTAACACAGATTTGAATAGTTCCTAAAGGCAACAACAGGGGCAAAAAGAGACATCTTTAAAAAGTATCTTCTATCGGAAAAGGATATGACGTCATGGGCACCAATCATGCAACAATTTCGACCACGGAAAGCTTCATATTTTGTAAAATTTGTAAATCTAATTGTCACATTTTTATTTCAGCGTTAATTTTGATTTATTTCTAGTTATTACAGACAATAAAAAATAATTATTATTAGCTGTAACCCGTCAAAAATGACGGTACCTTCACATGTCGGTTCCTAAGGAATAAGTTTTTTTTTATTTATATTTTAAAAAGAAAAAAAGAGAAAAACGTTACTATTAAGATGTTACGGATGTTAAATGAAGTTACGGGGATAGACAGACAGACAGACGAAAAAATAACAAAATTATTAAAATTGGGATTAGGTTAAAAAAATTGCATACATCGAAAGAAACGTAAAATACGTCGAAAAGTTCACAAAATTTCCGCACGTTACTTCGTGTTGCATATCAGCGCAAAACCTACAAAATGTATAATTGTCTTTTAAAAATAAAGTAATTATGAAGTAAATATCAGAAAACGTAATTATGAAATAAAGTATCAGAAAACGTTTTTCTGTACATTTTAATAAATAGTTTTAATCAAAAGCAGATGTACAATTTTTCAAAATAATTCCTCGCATTAAATACGTAAATCTCACATAAATATGTAAAAATAAAAAAATATAAGTAAAAAAGATTAAAATATTAACCAAAGACATCATGAATAGCAAAATAAATAGAAATTAATTTTATAGAAATGTTCTCTGGTATTCACGGCCGTTAGAATCTTTTGTGTACAGTATTCAGCCGTGTATATCTGACCTCTCCTTTCTGATCCCATTGCAGGGTCCATCAGCCCTGATGGATCCGAAATGGGATCCGAAACGTCGGCCAGAGAGGTCAGATATACAGGGCAGAAAACAAAATTAATTTTGTGCCGGGCAGACCGGGGTCAATTGTACCAGGGAGCAAAAGTATCAATGCCGATAACTCGTAACCTTTAGTGAGTAGGTACTTATTTGGCACGCCGTCAGGAGTTTTGTACGTTTGGACTTGTATCAAGTAGCCATCAAAACTTGGCGAAACGCGGAATTTTCGTGCGCCAAAAGTAAGTTTTTTCGATCAGATTACTAGTTAGATATCATGATTTATGTGCTCTGTTTTTATCATTTTATCAATCCACAATCCACCAATCCACATACACAACATCCATCCACAACATGTTACTAGAGCGTGCCGAAGACACTTGTAATTGGGATAATGGGCATAGTCTTCACTACAATGTTTGTCATCAGAGTATCATGTACCTATTATCCTGTTAGTGTCTCTAATAAAAAATAAAAAATAAAAATATTTCAAAAAATCCTTGTTTACAATATATAGGTACGTAATAATAATTTAACAATAAAAATATAAGATTAGACAATTTTTTTTTGTTAGATTTGTGAATTATGCCACTCTACTAGGCTACGCTTGTCCCAGAGTGGCGTTGTAGAACACAATTATAATATTTTTTTGAATTCGTCAATAATATTTGTTTTCATAAGGTAATAATTATTTATCAAGTGCAATGTTAGTGATAAGTTGAGTGAGTCATAAGTCCAAGTGTAAATATGTGTAAAATATTGTTTAATGTAAAAAGGGTTAAAGTTTATTTTGATATATAACGGGATTTGAAACGCTGTGAGTAGAGAGCAATCGAAATGTTATATTTCAATTTGAGATTGTCGTTACGGGGCTGTTATACCACATTGTGCTTGTACAAGTAAAAAAAATATTTTCAATTAAGGTAAATTTTAGCTGGTTAAGTCTCACGGAGACGAAGCTATTTATATGAGAAACGTGTATGGGAGTCTCTTATACATACAACCTGTATGAGCTGACTTAAGTGATCACTGTACAGAATGCAAAGTTCACTGATTCCATCACAAGAACATCCACACATTTTCAATTTTTTTTTTAAAGTTGTGTATATGTTCCAATTCTGGGAAACTTCCATATTTTTGATTGGACTATACTAGAGATATCTGAAGTCCTTTCTTATGAATCAGTTTACATAGATTTTTAAGCCCTGGGCCATCGTATAAGAGACTTCCATACACGTTTCTTATATAAATAGCTTCGTCTCGGTTAGACTTCTATAATTTATCTTAGTTAAATAAAGGCCGCAATGGACAAATCCAGTAATTTTGTTTCAAAACTTATAAAAATATTGTTTAAAATATTTTTGCTATTTATTTAGATTTACATACCTACGTTAGGATATTAAAATTTGTTCGTTTTGTCATTTAAATAATATTAAAATATTGAATATTTATACTATCAACTCAATTAATAAATATTTTTAAAATTTTGACGAGAACAATCTCTTATTTATTCTATTTTTTAATTATTTAATCTAAGAATAGGCAACAGGATTAGAGAGCGTCCGCGAAAGACCTGGCACGATCAGATACTATTTGAGGATGTCCCTGTTCAAAGCCTCAACAATCGTAGAACGAGAATATGTATGAATGTAGCCAAAGCAAAAGTGATGCCAAGATAGAAGAGTACGGCATTCAATCCTTTCTGCCTACCCCTGCCGGGAAACGGCGTGATGGTTAGTTAGTTAGTTAGTTAATCTAAGAATATAAATAATAAAAGTAGAATAAGAGAATAATTATAAATAAATATTCTATAATATTTCGTAGTGAAAACATGAACTACAATTTTAAAAAACCATAAAATACCTTTTTTTATCGAAACGATTAAAATTTAGTAAAAAATTGTTAGATTAACGGTTAAAAAGTGTTTAAATTCTGTCAGTTAAAAACTAAAAATGTCTATATTTTGTGTTTTAATCAATTTCCCTACACAATACATAATACAACCTAGCCAGGGGTTAGAGGTCTGTTGTAATATTTTTCATGATGTGTTTATAAGCTTATAACTTCATCCCAATTTAATTTTTTCACAATAAAATATAATAATTTTGAAGACAAATAAATTGTCTACTACTGAAAGAATAAGTTTTTTTATATTCCTGGCCCAACTCTTGCGACCGATGAGAAATCGACACATTTGTATATTCTGTAACACTAGCTCTCGCAGTAGCAATATTCACTTCACTTCTTACAATTCGATGCCTTATTATTGGTTTAGTATTGTTAAGGGTAAAATTCTCTTCAAATTTTGTATTAATTGCCAATAGCAAGAACCGAAGGTCAATAATATGGACTATAAGTTTCACCATGTTCACTTTGAGTATTCATTAACAAACGCTAATTTATTTTCATACATTTTTTAATAATTACCAAACTTTATGCTAGTATGTATTAAATAATGGGGAATCTTCGAAATGCACTTATATTAGTGAATAAATAAAAATCTCAAATAAAAAATTACAATTATGGTCGCTATGACCGTAAAATATGACTAAAATAATATCGTTGTTCCCGACGGGAATCGCCGGTAAACAGCGGGTAAAAATTCCGGGAAAAAATGACAGGTTGGGTTAGGTTACGTTAGGTTAGGTGAATACGGAACGAATGAACTGCATTTTACACATAAAGGAGCATAGATCATAGCCGAACTCACCACTACGAGAGTGTTCCTTCTCCTTTCTGTTTCACTGTGATGTGATCGACGATCACTTTACAATCTTCAATCTGAGTGCTTAATACAAAACTGTTGCGAAAGCATAACAGTTTTTCAATGGTTACTTTTAGATGTTTTTCGATGGGTAATTGATACAAAATGAAACAACAATAAAAGGATACTCTCGAATCGATGATAGATTTTCGACTATACACTTGATTACAGGTAGATCACGACTTTACAAAACGAAATAAGGGAGGAGGCAGAGGGTTCGAGACATCAAATTCAACAATTATTCCTACAAAAAATCCGAACAATTATTCCTACAAAAAAAAACTGCATATTATTGTTGCTTGTCATATTTCTTCCCAGATATTTAAAGAATTCTACGGACTCAAAAACTTAGATGAATAATGATAACGGTGATGGCGCTTGTTCTCTGCTCATTATATTTACATTATTGATAATACTGTAACGAGGCTAAAAAGAATCACGCACTTATGTCAAGTGAAAGTAGTTTGAAATGATCACAACACAACCGAAGATTCCAGAACGGCCTAGCGTAATCTACGGCCTTCGGAAAGCATCGAGAAACATCTATAAAGACCTGGAAGCCACGAGAAAGTTCTTCTAAAAAACTGGAAACATCTGCAGGGTTTGGTATCGGCGTTAGTCGGATATAAATAAGACACTCCCGGGAGTAGAGTGGTTGTTGTTTTCAGTACGCTTGACAGCGATAATAGAAGCGACGGCAGCCGCGAGCTGCGGTCCTGGGTGTCCAAGCGAGCGGTAATTTGACAGCGAATAATCTGGAAAGTTCTTATTTAGCGAAATCAACCGGAGCGAATAATACGTGCGAAAATTGGATGGAATGTTCTAGTGAATAGTGAATAAAGTGATAAAGCGATTATAAAGCATCTATTTACGAGTGATAAATTTACGAAATAGTTGAATTTAAATAATAGCGTTAAGTTAAATAGTGTTAAGTGACTTTATACGTTTGGTTAATTAATTAAACAGTAATTAATAAATCCGTTATTACATTCCAGCGTTTTCATTAATTCCTTCCACAGCCACGATACGTGACAATACTACCCATTATATCACGCACGTCTCGAAAACCATAACTTTCAATTTAATGAGATTCATCATAAGTTCACCTTCAATGCCTCCATGATGACTTTAATATTAGGTCCTTACATATGAAATTGGCGTTTAGTATGGGAGGAACATTAAGCCGATTTTTTTTATTATAATATATTTATTTAATCAAAGTATGTACCATTGATATCTATGCACTTTTGCCATCTCATAGGTAGTTCACCGATCCCTTTACTTAAAAAAACCATTTGGACGGGAATCAATAAAATCTTTGAAGGCGGTTTGGACCTCCCCATCGGAGTTGAATTTTTTCCTTTGCAAGAAGTTATCCAAATTTCGAAAAAAATGGTAATCTGTTGGGGCAAGGTCCGGAGAGTACGGTGGATGTCTTAGACATTCCAATTGAAGCTCCTCTAATTTGGTAGCCGTCTGTTGTGCAGTGTGTGGTCTAGCGTTATCATGAAGCAGCAGTGGCCTAGAGCGATTAACCAGCCTCGGTTGTTTAGCAGCTAGCTTTTCCATTATGGTTTGCAGTTGCTGACAATAGACATCTGCCGTAATCGTCTGGCCAGATTTAAGAAAGCTGTAGTGAACGACACCAGCACTAGTCCACCAAACGCTCACAAGTAACTTTTTTGGAGTCAATTTTCGCTTGGGGCATGGTTTGGCTGGTTCGGCAGGGTTCAGCCATTGCGATGAGCGCTTCCGATTATCGTACAGGATCCACTTTTCATCACAGGTAATGATTCGATTTAAAATCCCTTCATTATTGTGCCGGTTGAGTAATGCAACGCAGCAGTCAACGCGCGTTTGTTGATTTGCTTCACTCAATTCGTGAGGTACCCACCTTTCAAGCTTTTTCACCTTACCAATTTGCTTCAAGTGGATTAAAACAGTTTTATCACTAACACCGCAGCCTGCAGCTAACTCGGATGTGGTTTGCGATGGATCCGCTTCCACAATAGCCTTCAATTCTTCATTATCAACTTTGGTCTCCGGCCGTCCACGGGGCTTGTTCTGCAGGTCGAAATTTCCAGAACGAAAACGTTGGAACCAAAAACGCACTGTGTTTTCTTTTGCGGCACCGTCGCCATACACATCATTAATCCTTCGAGCCGTTTCTGCAGCACTGGTGCCACGGTGGAACTCGTACTCGTAAATAACGCGATATTTCAAGTTTTTCATTTTGTAAACTGAGTGACGCAAAGAAAAAAACAATTGAGGAAAAAACAAATGAATTATAATTTTCAAAACACAAATACATGAGTAAATAGCTGAATAAGTTTGGATTTGGAATTCCTAACCAAAGAGAAGATATTTGAGATCAAATTTACCAGTACGGCAAAACGCCAATTTCATATGTAAGGACCTAATATTTGTGTACACGTGTAAAAATAAATCGAAAATCGAAAAAATAAATCGTATTTCCCGCGCACTCTGCGCGCGACCTTGAATGACGGAATATTTGAATTTCGATTACACAACACGTGTTCCGGGCGCCATCTACAACTTTCCTATACGATTTTGACGGCAAAAAAACTTCTGTTTTGATTGTTGATTTAAGCTATAATCGGCGATGTTTTTGATTTGAAAATGGAACGACAGGTCACCACGGGATTTCTCTACTGGGAAAAAATCACGTTTTTCAAATTCGATACTCGGCCGTCGAGAAATAATTAATTCCGGACGCACGGGTGCGCCCTGGCCCCACACTCATTTTAAAGTTGTAACAGTAATTGAGAAAAAGGAAGTCCGAAGTATATTAGATAAAAAATATTTTTAAAAAAGGGGATGTGAAGTAAACACAAGATTAAACAAATAGGTACAATAATTTGTTTATGATTGCATTATGAATTCAGGATGGCAGGGTGTAGAGCTTTTAGTAGCGAATCTTTATATTGTGCTAAACTGGAATTAAAAATATCATTTATAATAGAATAATTATGCCCAATCAACATGGATTTACACCAGGCAAATCTACTTTTGACAAATTAGTTATTATATCAATTACAACCGCTTTATCCCAGAAACTACAAATTGACTCAACATATACAGATTTAAGCAAAGCATTTGATAAGGTATATCACAACATATTATTGTTATTCAAACTGAATAAATTAGGTATAAGTGGAAAGTTCTTAAACTAGTTAAAATCATACATCTGTAATACAGCACTATATGTAAAAATAAATTCTTTCTCTTCTTTTAAATTTAAAGCAACTAGCGGGGTCCCACAAAGATCTCTCCTGGGACCTATTTTGTTTCTGGTATTTATAAATGACATAATAACAATATTTCATAATGTAAATATTTTTAATTTTTGCAGACGATGTGAAAATATTCAGAGAAATTCGCAGCATTCAGGATTGCATAACAATTAACAATTCAACTTAATCTGATCAAACTCAAGGAGTGGTGCAGGACCAATAAACTATGTTTAAATACTAATAAATGCCAAGTTATACGTTTTCATAAAATTAAAGAACCCATCATATTTAACTACTCCATCAATGATATTTTCTCGAAATCGGTAACTAAAATTAATGATCTTGGCATTTTATTTGACGAGAAGCTATCATTTGTAAGTCGTATAATCGTCTAATAAGGCTATGAAGACTCTTGGTTTTGTTTTACGTTCATGCAATTCTTTTTCAAATATTTACACAATTGAACTGTTGTACTGTTCCCTTGTTAAGAATCAAATTGCATACAACTCATCTGTCTGGAATCCTCATTACAATGCCCATATATACACACTTGAAAGCGTCCAACACAAATTTCTACGTTACATTAACTATCGACTTCACATCCCGATTGAAAATATCAGCTACACAAGATTACAAATTTTTACTAGATTATTGCCATTATCCAGCAAGAGAGTTGTATCTGATTTGATTTTATTCTACAAAATTATTAACTCGCTTAGTAAAATACCTAGTAAAATACTTACTAAGTAAAATACTTCTATAAAAACATAGTTAAAATACATAGTAAAATACTTAGTCAAATACTTAGTTAAATACATAGAAAATAGTTAGTAAAAAACTAAGTAAAATATTTAGTAAA
The DNA here is from genome assembly GCA_016648135.1 of Agrypnia vestita. Lineage (NCBI taxonomy): Eukaryota > Metazoa > Arthropoda > Insecta > Trichoptera > Phryganeidae > Agrypnia > Agrypnia vestita. The sequence continues at coordinate 79,037 of JADDOH010012323.1, forward strand.
AAAAAATTAGAAAAATACTTCCTAAAATACTTAGCAAATGGAGGAAGTAAAAACCATAGAGAGCAGGCTTATGACATATTATATCAGACTTTATAGAGGGCTCCAAATTTAATAGTTACCACAAACAATAAGTTTAACAATTACAAAGAACATTTATAGAGTATTAATGTAGATTTATTGTATACACTTTTCTAGGTATTGAAATATAGAGGATATTCTATATAAACCTTATGGATATGTAAGGATTCAATTCTCGACATTTGGCTTGTATTGAAATAAAACGGAATCCCGCACGTCGCGGCTCTGGGAAGTCTCGTCTGCTCCATTCTCTCGACATGGTCCCTCCAGAAACGCCTTCTCTGCCTGCTCCATCTTTCAATGTCTTGTATGTCGCAGGTTCTGCGGATTTCCGCATTGCGTACTCTGTCTCTGAGGGTCTTGCCCGCAATGGGTCTTAGGGTCTTCATCTCGGTAGTTCGAGGATGTGTTGAGTTCTCACCGTGTCCGCATGTTTTATATATTCTGACTTTGCTTTCCACTAGCATATGCTTATTGTCCCATATAGTGTTTCTTAAGCATCCGGAGATAACCGCTGCTTTGTTTGTCTGTGTCTCTTAAGCATCCGGAGATAACCGCTGCTTTGTTTGTTTGATTTAAAGATGAAACAATAAATTATTTCGTTATTTATGGACAGGATCAGTGTTCACAATAAACATGACTGAGAGACCTGGCAGTCAGCTCTTAGATTCATGTTTTTACGCGCCACAAGCATGTTGTATTGGCAATTTATTGACAGTTGAGTGATGTAACAAGAATATCCAGGAAGCACTTAAATTATAATCCCATCACATTCTTGAAATGACGCTGCGTTACCTGCTGTAGGATAATTCAGGATATCGAATTGAAGTTGCTCGGGGATTTCATTTAAGTACCACTGGACACCTCTACAAAAAAAATAGCCAGCCTGTAGAAACGATTACGTGCTAGTTATCTCTGCCATTACGACTACTATTGGTTAAATCCTCCTCCGTTGAAGATTACTAAATCTTAAGTAAGTTTAATCAAAGGTACATATGTCATACAATATAAAAAATTCTGTGTAAAAATATACATTTATAACCAATAATTAACGTGTTAAAATAATGCATTCTATTCATATTATCACGTTTACGTTACTAAGTATAATCCGTCAGAAATTACGGACTTTTTATGTATAAATTTCAGCTTTACATTAATTATTGTAATAATAATAAGTCCTAATAGTATACAAATCGTTCACTTTCTACATTAACACACACTCGAGTGAAAAAAGTGTTGTGTTCTTGTACGTCTCTGCGGGACATAAACACACTGTAGGAACATGCACACATTATCAAAATTTTGAAAGACGTAGGTATATATATGTTCAAAATTAGTATTTTTCATATATCTGAATGGCTAGAGATATCTATAGTCCTTCCCATGACATAGTGTACATAAATTTCGCAGCTGGTAATGATTCCTCTATGTTTTTGAAGTGGACTATTTAGCAATATAAATTTTTATCAAAATTATTATTACATGAAAATGTGCTGAATGCGTTCGAGACACTTTTTATGAATTTCGTAGTACCAACCCAGCGACGGTTTCTAAAATGTTTACAATATACATTTTAGCGACCGAGTTTTATTAAACGATTTAGTTGTTTAGTTCTCAATCTTTCAGATATATTAGTGGTACTATAGTTCGAGCGGGAAGGTAGTACCGTAGAGATATTCTAAGCATAGATATTTCCATTCTTGTGAGGACAAATGTTGTTTTACATATGATATTGACGGTCAGGGCATATTTATATAACATAGCTTTAGTAGCTTGTTGGTGTAATGATGTAGTGATCTGGTTGTTGGTGGATACCAGCAAGTTAATCCTATTCTCTTTAGCACAAGCGTTTAAAACATAACCTTATTGATTAAATAATTTTATTAATGTGCCTGTTTGGGTATTTGTTTTGTGTAAATATTAGCTGAATTGTAAATAATCTCATTATTTAAAAACAGACTTTAGCTTTATTGCGCTCGTGGCCGCGCAACGCTTTTGATGATATGGTAGTTTATAATTATCATCAACTGTTTACAAACCGCTGCCTCCACTGGGCAATAGACAACATGTAATTAAATCTCATATCCTTACCATTACTTCCATATATAAGGTCAATGTGAAGGCTTAATAGCCACTGTAACGTCACTCAATCTATTTGACAAATAAAATAATCTTCACAAATTCCCAAGCACAAAAGGTTCTTTGAAGATGCAATCTTATTAACTGCTGAATTAAGGGGCATTCATACCTGTCGATTCATTCAGTCTGCGGTGAATCGTTAAGTGTATTAAACCTGTCAATCAGCTTTTATTTAATTTGAATGTCGTTAATGATTTTGAGTGAGTAGACCTTTCTTGCATACGAATGCCGTCATAACTATGTGGCAAATCTGGGTTCGACATTCAGAGAGGGGAAAATTGATTTTTTAAATGCACACAAATCTAAAATTTAACCAAAAAATGATTTTTTTAAATTGAAGCAAAAACATGTAACACAGATACTAAAAATTAGTAAGTGAAACGTAAAAATAAGAAACGTGATTTTTTAATTTGTTTACCGGGCCGGTACCTACCTACTATACACTCATAATAATCATTGCCAGAAGCTTTTTACCGGTCATTTCTTCCGCCAGACGCTTTGAAGCTTTATAAATAATCATGTCATTTACGAGATAGTAACAAATCTGAATTTGATAAATTTTATTTGGGTCACTATTTAACAGAATTACCTGATACCTTATATTTTAACGTTGCACTTACACATTTATTTTTACCTGTATTACCTGTTATCTGCCAAAATCCCCCTCAAATCAAATGTCACAATATTCAAACCTTCTTACCTACTATAGTGTACATGTAGAGAAAATATTTCAGGTTTGATACTATAACGTAAGTCTGGCGGTCGCTGGCTCCTACTTTATGTTTTCCTACGTAGACTAAATTTTCGCGCAGAAAACGAAGTGATGATAATATTTATGTTAGGGTCCATTCTCATTTATGAAAGTCACTTGCATTAGTGTGAGTGATACCCTATGTAAGACGTAAATTGTGTAGTGGTACAGTAGCCGGCAAACATCTTGAAATTTTACGGCGTAGTGGGGGGAAGGTTGCGCATGTACCATTTCAACAAAGAGATCCAAATTTTGTTTTGTGCGCATTTCCCCACTACGCCAAAAAATTTCAAGAAGTTTGCCGGAAACTGTATTCCTTTTTTAAAGCTACTCCATTGGCCACTTCAGTATCATACTGGCAGTCACGCGGAGCGGTCGTTTCTTTGTTTAATATTTATTATTTAAAGATAGGGTGACTGCAAGATCACGATACGGTGACCACAGACTTAAATCAATTTAATATAAATTTAGATGAGGATTCGGAATCCGATACAGACGACAATATTTTATCTTATGGATTAAAATTAATTAAAAGATTTTAAAATTAGTTATAAATTAACTATAATTATACCTGCTTATACATAATTAATTTTAAACTAGCTATAACCCATCAAAAATGACGTGCTTTTGTCATATTTTTCGACAGCCAGTTAATACTGGGAGAATAGCGCTATATAGAGCATCTTGAGTCTTGATAACGTTAGTGATGGATATATTATTAAAAAGAGAATTATGCTTTTTTGCTTCATATACCTCATCATTATATTATATCACATTATTGTTTGAGCATTCTGGTATCGTTTGTGACGGACATTGTTACGTAGAGTACCTATTATATATTTTGATAAATGATGTCAATGACGTATGTGATATAATAGATAATGGATTCACACATTAGTTTTAATTTTCAATAAACTGAAATATTAAAAAAATCCAATTCAGGGTATTTTATTTAAATAGGCATATACCTAGTCAATGTTTTAATTTTATTTAATAACAATTTTGAAATTATATTAATTTTGAAAACGGAATGAGTTTTTTTATAGTAGGTAGGTACTAAGGTATACCTATGCTTATTTTAGGTTTAGAAACTAAAATAATATTCACATTTATTTTTTGCGTGTCATTTACTCAAAAAAAAATGTTACGAGTTCTTGTAAACGCACTGTTACTCACACTAATGCAAGTGGCTTTCCTAAAGTGAACGCACTTCTACCAATATGTTGAATTGCGCACTTGCATATTCTGGAACAAATATATATTATAGTAATTTTATGATCTTACCCGGAGTGAATCTGGCAACCCTCGATAATGGGATTAACAATTATAAAAAGGTACCATAGATAACTGATAGGTACCTACCCACTTGTCAAATCGCGTCATTGGCCCGCCTCGATATGTTGATGCTCGTTTCATATTTAATTATTCGGACGCGCAGTTGTGTATAAAGAAGACGATTCATTAGTGTGCCGTGCACTTGGATAACATGACGCATGATGTGTGTTTCACTTCAGCTGCGGAATTGAATATCCGAGTTCACCAGATCGTCCGTCAAACTCGGAGCAGCTGTCAGTCAGTCGGTGTAGAACGGCGAGAGATGGCGCCGTAACACCTTCTCCATGGCGCTTGACTCGTGGGCGTTTCGAGCTCGAGGCGTAATGAAATTAATGGTAGGTACCTACTTTACTAGAGAAGTAAAATATTTAAATAGGTGGGTAATGTGTCCCAATAATCTATTTTAAATAGTAACGAGATTACAGTTATTGTATATATATATATATTTTTTTCAATTGAATAGTTCGAGTGGATACCTATTGCTTACATTATTTTATTGATGTGTAAACATCTTTTCTCTCGGTATGGGAAAAATTGAGCATCAGACCGTCAGGCGTAAGTCCCGTCAGCGTGCCTGAGTATATATGTGTGAAGTAGATATTAGCGCGTGCTTGCGTATATTATAACTAGCTCTGCCCGCGCGGCTTCGCACGCGTAGATTTTTAGTACACTGTTTGGATCGTTATAGAACTTTCGCGAACCTTCTAGAACATTCTCCTCGCTTGGCCGGACTAACTCGCCGCCCGCGGCCACCTTCGCTTTGTTACAGTTGCCGGCAAATTTCTTGAAATTTTTAGGCGTAGTGGGGGAATGCGCAGAAGACAAAATTTGGGTCTCTTTCGTGGAATGGTACATGCGCAACCTTCCCCTTACTACGCCGTAAAATTTCAAGATGTTTGCCGGCTACTGTATCGCCTGTCAAAGCGTACGGAAAAATAACTCAAAACTTGCTCCCGCGTGTCGTATTTATAGTGGCCAACGCTGTTATCGAAATTCCGAGATGCTTCCCACGTTTTCGAGAAGTTCTTCGCGTTTTCCAGACTTTTGGAGATGTCTCTCGTGAGCCGTAGATTATGCCAGGCTGTTCTGGAATCTTCTTTAGTATTGTGATCATTTCAAACAACTGTCACCCGACATGAGTGCGCGGTTCCTCTACAATATTAAACGCAGGTACACGTCTAGATGGCGCAGACTAAATTTTTAGGATTTCAGTTTGACTTCGACAAAATACATAATAAATGTATAATATTGATAACACGAGAACAAATTACACACATCACAGTTACACACATCACTCCCGAGACTACACACAATGGGCAATGAGTACAGTGTGTTTGTAGATGTATTCCATGGCAGCTTGCTACTTTAATTAAAATTAAACATGCAGTCAATTCTGTAACAGTGATAGTTTTTATATTAAAATTTGCTAATGTTTTAGGTTGCTAAAGTTTCATTTTTCTACATCATGTAGTGTTTTATTCGATTATTTTTCTGTGTATAATTTTATATTAAAGTTATTTTAAAATGTGTCCTGCCTTTGTCATTTTTTATTGAGTTATTTTAATTGCTTACTTATGTACTTTTTAAATGTTTAAATTGTGAGGATAAATAACAAATTATTGTTAATTGGCTATATTGAAACTCACTCTACAACATAATTAGTTATAAAAACATTAATTAGTTAATTAATAACATGTTTTTAAATAACTTAAATTGTACAATTAATTATTTCTTATATGTTTATCTGTCTAATTTATGTTTAAGGGTCATCCGACCTGTTGATAACCTGAAATTTTTTTAAAAATAAGATGTCTCTTTGTTTTTTACGATGTTTTTCAATGGTGCTATACACCGTATGTAGGTACACGAACAAAAAATAAAAAATGGCATACCGAGTAATGTTCCATGCTCGCACGTGCTTATTTAAATCGTGCAACACCAGTACTGGATAATATCTGGCCATCAATCAAATAGATTATTCTATTTATTCAAACACCTTTACTGTGTAATCACACCTGCATTAGTCAAGGCTTGATTGATTTATGCATGATATGTAGATATTAGTTAATGTCATTTTGACACACGAAGAAAACTAAATAGTGCACAAAATTGACATCCCGCTCATAGTACATAAATACAGGTTACATAAACAGCCTGTAATACACACCTACACGAGTATTAATGATTTATTTTTTCATTACAAATTAGCAGTAAGCAATCGACCTTACTGGGCCGTGTGGGTGTCTATGATGTGGCCGCAACGCGGCTTTTTTGTGACGAAATTTGTCTTTGGAGTTGGTAAAACATTACGTCATTGTATTCATAAAGTCAGCTTATATACCTGCCTGAAGAAAAAATATAAAGTAAAAATAAAAGTAACCCATAAAAACCAAGTTTTTATTATACTCCCTTTCTTTGTAAAATATAACAACAATTAAAGACGAATTAAAACATATAACATAACACTAAACTTACAGTTATTTAATATATTTCTAAAATGTCAGATGTTTTGAGCTTTGATAAAACACTTCATGCTTTGAAGATTAAATTCTAAAAACATTTGTCAGTCAATTTAGATTTTCGACATTCGTAGTGAAGTACCTATTATGTATACCGACGGAGTTATTCAAATTAAGAAAATATTCCGCGACGTTATCGGGCCGCCGTTGCTAATCAAACTTTTCTAATGATTCCAATTTAAAAAAACCAAAAAAATTTCTAAAAATCCGAAATTATACTATAATTATTGTTTTTTTTAACGAAAATTTGATAGATCTTCTTGATCGTCGCCACGAGTCTACTTGCCAAGTTTCAGCTCGATTGGATCAAGGGAAAAGGGTCAAAAATCGATCCAAAGTTTTTTTTGACGGCAAGCCGGCAAGCAAGCAAGCAGACGCCACGAGTATAATATAAAGGGAGTAAAAAGTTGGATTGCTGCACGGGCGAAGTACGTTATTGACCATATTGGTTCAAACTATCCTTAGCATTTCATTCCGGGTTCGATTCTCGTTGAGGTGACAATATATTTATGTGATTTAATCGAGCCGGGTGTTTCTGTGATACGTTTTTTTTTTAATAATTGATCATTTATATATACATTTTTTTACAAAATCACTAATCCGCGAAATTGGTTTGTCAGTAGGTTTTTTTTAGTTTACAAGGTAAAATAACATAGAAACAATTTTATATAGGTACATTAAGAAAAAGGAAACAGATAAATTAATGATCATAATAAATTAACAAAAACTTTACCAAGATAATAAATACCTCCCTTAATCACTATAAATCATTATTATTGATAAGTAATTCTTTTTTTTTCAATTGAGTCAGCAACATTGGAGATTGACATTTTTAAAATATTGATTGTATTATTTGTATAAATCTATTTATATTATTTGATTATTTACACCTACATGTTATACAAATAATAATACAGATATCAAATAATAAAACTGAATAATTAACATATATACTTTATTTGCAGTTTAGCAAAGAATACTTCCATTATTCGAAAATCGACTAGCGGGAAGATGTTAAAGCTTCGTTTGATATTCTCGTAACAATTGATTAGCATTTATATATTTATAATTATAATTGGGTCTCGTGGCCCGTTGTAGGGTTTAAGATTATATTAAAAAATTAATTTCATTTCTCAATAATTCTTTTCTTGCGGCTAACAAAGATCAGTAGTATACACAAATACAAATCTTACACACAGAACTACAACATAACACGTTCCTTGATCGCTATCAAGTCCAATTATGGTCGCTAGTTGTCACCTTAATTAGTCACTTTTCACGTCGTGTCCAGCGCAGCACGATTTTCAGTTTTGTTTCCACACTCACCTGGAGTTACAGGACGCTGCAGATAATGCAAAGACATCCTGCATAGTTCTGCACTAAAACAGTTACAGTAAGGTATTGAAAATAGTTTTATTCGAGAAAATGGGCGGCGTTTTTCGATATGCTACTTGACATTTCTAGAACTCCTTGAAAAGCTATTGTTTTATTCAGTCATAGAGGATTATAGAGGATATTCAGTCATAAGAATTCCAGCGTTATTCCAGCACTTTACGGACCAGACAGCGAAATTATTATGTTTATTTTATTAATACTAAAAAGTCTACAAAAAATTATTTAACTGCCAGGAATCTTCGGCCTAATCTTATATTATTTTGTATTAAATAAAATTATATGTTCACCAAAACTCCATTCCCATTCACAGCGAGACAAATCATCGATAAAATAATTAATATTTCCGATTCCACGACACGTCCGCAAGAACGCATCCGGAGTCCGCATCTGCCGTATTGATGAGCAGATTTCTGCCTTCGAGGAACATTACCGGTGTCCATATCTTGGCCCTCTACATGCAAAGGTGTGAAATGCAAAGTAATGTAGTACCTCCTGCCGAATATGCCCCGACTCAAGAACTGCACAACTTGATACGACATTACGAATGGATTACATCATGGATGTAATTCATGCGTTCCATTTAACTTTTATCATTCTTTTAAAGATGTAATTTTTTTAATATCCGTAATGCTACCCGAGTTATTTTTTATTTCATTCTTAACAGAAAGATATGGATAAGTATTACATATTATATTTTCATGTTCTGATGATCAAACATTACAAAAAAAGACAGTAATTTTGTATCCCGCCTCGTTTTATTCTTATACTTTGACCCAAAAATATGAATATTTATGTATACAGCGTTCTCTATTCTTGTGTTATTTCCAAAAACTATTGACAAAATCGATTATTCTGAAGAATATAAGTTATATAAGAATTAAGTAAGTGTAGTCAATCAATACAGCTCTGTTGATATATTTAAAGCTCGAAGACTATACATATACAAAAGACAATTCTACTTAGCTTCTAATTTATAGTTTGCCTACATACTTAATCTATTATTTGTAGTATTTATCTTGCTAACATCTAATAAAAATAATACAATAAAACAAATTGCAATAAATAATGGATATACTATAAAATTAATTAAAACCTTATTAAATCGAAAATTAAAACAAAAACTAATAAACCAATGTTTATATCCATCTATAAAAGATAGCAATAATAATAAATGGAGAAGAATTTTATTTATAGATAAATTAACTAATACTGTATCCATGTCACCCATAAATATTAAACCAGCTTTTTATACTAATAATAACTGTGTCGGACAAGAAAAAACCGGTGGCCCTTAATCGGCCCTTTTTTACCAATCTCCATATGTTGGCACTGATGAACATTTTATTAAAGAAAAAAGTGATTTTTTTGTATTTTGATTTTTTAGAATTAATTATTGCATTTTTTATCACATGAATTGTGAGCGCGAGCGCGCAGATGGGCAAGAATAAATAAAACCCTTTGGGTATGCCTAGCGCGCTCGACGCATTTTTTATTAAAAATAACCGAAGTTATTTATTGTAATTTTTGTATGTATGTTTTTAAAGTTTATTTTTGACATCACTGGGAGGTCGTTATCGGATTAATTTTGTTGTTAAAAATGTTTTTGTGTATGTTGTAAGCGATGTAAGAAGAAATCGCGGCGGCATGATTTGATTCTTGAAAAAGATTTTAATCTTCCCAAATCGTAATATTGGGCGACTGCAGTACGGTATCGCCACAGTCCGGGGGCATCGGTTTTACCCTCTAGCGACATCAGTACCGTGCCGAAGTCGCCATTTTATCGGTACCGTGCCAAAGTCGCCATTTTTATCAAACACAATTCAGTACCCTCTTGCGACATCGGTACCGTACCGAAGTCGCCATTTTTATATAAAAATTATAAAATGTAAAAATTAATATGATTTTGTTCGCAATCACTTGTATATGGCTTTACATAATTTTATGTAGAAAAAATATTGAATTTGTGTAGCCAGGCTCGCCAGAGAGACCAAATATACGAAATTATTGCACCCAGCTTGGCGAGTCTGGCCTCCTTTTAATGAAGGATGAACCTGAGAGACATTTGTTATTGAAACAAAAGAAAGATAAAATATAAATGTGTAAAAGTATGTTATAACTATAGTAGAATGTTTAGTTACATGTTTATTAATATTTTGAATACGGGACCACTGCTCATAGAGCTGCGACTCGAATTATGAGTAGTGATCCCGCCGTCAGACAGAGGTCGGTGTCGTCGGCTTCCGAAATGCCGACCTCTGACTGGTCGTTGAAAATGCGCCTGGGCGTGCGGGCCCTGATTTTTTGATGAAATAAATTACGTGGCGCAGGAACCCAGAATTCAGTTCTGCTCCTGCGTTCACCTCCAGATCTACTTGCGACTTTCTCTTCTTCTCTACTCGACTCCTGCTTCAGCCTTTGGACCGCTCTAAGATTCTCAGCGAATTTTTATACGATCTCGCTTTCGTCTGAGAATCTGCGATATCGGTGCCATCAGGTTGACCTGACCGTAAGGCGGTGGAATCACCCCATATTTTTGCGCGTTCCCGTCCGGAACAATAACATTGGAAAAATACTTATTAACAATAAAGATAAAAATAATATATTGAACAACTCAGGAATCTACCAATTAACATGTAGCTCGTGTCCATCACATTATATTGGAAGGACATCTTGTAATTTCAATACTAGAATCAAAGAACATATGAGGTGTCTCAATAATAACAATTTTTACGAATTTGCAAACCACTAAATAACCAAATCAATTTTCCATACAACCCTTTGTTCAATTTAACTTTCACAAAAGATTTGGTAATACCCACTTTAGATACCGCCCCCTCTCACTCTCTCTTCCTCGTAGATTCCTGATTTTTCTGTAGGCAAGTTAAAGCTTGCTTGTCTCTGACAAGATTAACACGCATGTGATAAATATTGGTGAACGTTTAACAATACTATGGTGGTGGCACATAGTAGTGTACTGTTGGTCCTGACGAAGAGACAGGTACGTCTCGAAACCGGTAGCCCTTAAATCTGTTAGTGGATTATACTAATTTAACTAACACTGTTATAATGTCTAACCACAAAGTTAATGCTTTAAACATTAAAAATATTAATCATATTGGTAACATTCTTTATTTTTTTTGTTTTCTTATGTACATATTACTTATTGCATTTATATCGTTGATATTCATCATTTTTCTGTAATTTCCTGCTTATGTAGGTACTTATTGTAGGTAGGTCCTTGAGGTGAGTATTCGTGAAAACGGCGATATATAAGTTATCCAAATATTATTATTATTATTATTATTAGATAGCTATGCTATTTGAACACTTTATGTTTCAAATTATGTAAAGGCAGAATTCAGGACGTGTGTCATAAATAAATTAGTAATGAAAGTAAAGGCCGAATTCAGGACTTGTGTCATAAATAAATTAATAATGAAAGTAGTTATATACAATAGCACGAAATAACATAAAACTTAAAATCAAAATCTGTTTTTGGATAGGATAGAATAGAAAGCGAATGCGCATATTCCAGGTTTACGAACGCAAACTAGAATATCCATTAATGACAGTTCTCCATCAACGGATAAAAAATAAATACATATGCGGTCGGGGGACCCCATACGCCTTTTCTTCAATTCCGAATGTAATTCGATATGGAGATGTAGATTGTTTATATTTGTATATTTTCGTATTTATATCGCACTTTGAAGTTGTTTTTCGATTTTTTTCTCTTTCGATACTCTCTTTGACGCTAAGCATAAGATTTCACTATCGTCTCTCTGTAATGTATTTTAAGTGTGCCATTAATAGTACTCAATATTGTTTACTTCGTAGTAAACATTCGAATAACATTAAACGTAGATACATAAACAGTAAATACTTACTTTTCTAAGTTTGTATTATACATACTTGTTGCAGTTTCCATTTCTCAAATCTTCATTGCAAAATTGCAATAATGAGACGATGTAATTCACCTACGATTCAGTATTGAGGTTGTACAATCTGTCGCGCACGATGCTCGTCTACTCTAATCTCGGTACTCGCATGCACACACACACACGCACACACAGGCACTCGTATATGATAGAAAGAGAGAGAGAGAGAGAGTCGTCACATAACACTTTTTTCTTACGTGACGATTTACACACGACACATTAAATACAGTACCCTCGTATCGAACTGCATTTTGCTTTTGAAATTAAAAAGGGAAAATGAAATAGTAAGCAAATAATTCAATCACCCTAATAACATATCATGATCTCTACTATTATATTCTGAAAAACTATAAAAGAAAATAAAAAATAAACAACAATTATATGTAATTCTCATAACACCATTTTCAAACTTCATGTTGTCACGCCATCTTAGCTTGAGTGAGTCGTGAATTTATGGAGTGAAAATATTCCGTTGCATGATGTGCGCGAATTGCTATTTCATTGCACCCGAAAATGATGAGATTGCTGGCTGTAATTCACAAGAACAGGTAAGATATCGAAATGTTAAATACATTTTATTTATTGCGTGGTTTATGATTCGTTGCAATCGATCTGACGAATCCGCTATGTCTTCCTCATTGGTAGACACGATAAATTTTGATACTCCGATGCGTTCAATAGGGTGAACACATCTTATACTCTACCAGCTTTACCGCGTTCAGAAGATTTTAAGTAGCTACATAACTGTGATAACTCTTAGATTAATAGTAAACACGTTGATTTATGTTTATTAGCATGTCCGTATGGGATATTGCATACATGAAATATGGACATAATATGATCAGAACCATAGGATCGTAGCTATTTATACGGGTCGTGGGCGGGTCAGCCCTGGGCTAGCCTTTAAAGATTTTCATACACGTTTCCCATATAAATAGCATAATTAAAATTCAGAATATTTTGAGTTTGTTCAAATCTTTCAGAACAGTGCTGGATTTATGTCACAGAGACATTATTAATCAATTAGTGTATATTATAGATATCTCACAGAGACGAAACTGTATTAATTATGGGAAAGTAGGTATAGAAGTCATTTGGGTGTAACAGGACTTATGACCTGTCTTTTGGTTGGCTTAAGTGATCACTTTAAATATTTCCTGGCGTATCCTAGTGTAATGCAAGTATTCGGATGAATTTCATTACACATAATAAAAGTATATTGCTCCTAAAATTCCGTAAAATCAATTGTAGATTTTCTCATTAGCGACATCTGTGGGGATTTAGGGGAATGAAAATGGCTTTGTACAGGCCGCATGGAAAAGGCGCTTACAACTCATATATGAAAGCTTCACGCAATTTGAACATATATACAACTTCCAAAAAATGAATAAGCATGGTATATTCTATCATGGGTGGAAATGGTGAATGTTACAATTGTGTAAAGTGATCACTTAAGCCAACCAAAAGACAGGTCATAAGTCCTGTTACACCCAAATGACTTCTATACCTACTTTCCCATAATTAATACAGTTTCGTCTCTGTGAGATATCTATAATATACACTAATTGATCATAATTAAAACTTAAGCGTTTAGCCGCGTTCAAAAATCATATATTGAACGCGCGCTGCATTCACCCAGCTTCCAAGCGATCTTTCCAGTTGACGGCTTGCCTCACAACAAATAGCGTGGATTAAAAATAACCTACGTAATTTATCCCGCAGCTCACTGGCGATTTTCTAGATACGAAATGGCCATGATTAACTTTTCAAAAGATTTACCTAATTACTCCTGACGAAGAGAACTCCGGGCAACATCCAGTTTTCAAAGGCGAGTCACGGTGGTAATTATCTTTAACATATGGTCTTTCTTAAATCCTGGAATAAAATCCCGTACTTTAAATAAACACCGCGCTTGTTTATATTTAACGACAAAGACTGCAAGAAGCTTGTTCGAATAGCTGAAAATGTATTGAGGAATGTAAAATAATGGTAAGATGCGAGCTCTTTACCGCTAAATATTAGCAAAAAATTACATAAATTCAGCATTTCACAACGAGGGAAATTAAATGAAAAAACCGTTTTAAAAAGCAAAACTATCATAATAAATTCGATAAAGATATTACCTGAAACTGTCCAACAATTGATCGTGTAAATACGGCCTAGGAATAGTTTTTGATGAAAATCTAAAATGGGACAAACATATTGAGTGTATTTAAAAAAAAAATTAAACTTACATTTTTTTTAGAAATATAAGAAAAATCAAAAATACATATGAATGTATAGAATATGGCATAATAGGACGGGGAGGTGTAGCATACACTAATGAAACAACTTTTTAGAAAACAAAAGCCTATAATGCCAATTCTAACGAACTCAATTTGATGAAGAATTTGATGTTCCGACAATCTGGTAAATATATGCAAAAAAATACTTGTCCACTAATATAAAAATTCTTATTATGATTATCCGAATGAGGGGGTACTATTATTATTAATAAATAAAAAAAATAAATGTAAATAAATAAATAAATCTCCATCGTCAAGAAGTTTGCAATATTTTATGCAGTGCGACTTTCACCATGGCCGGTGCTGCAAACCCCAGGAAAAAATTGTCGGTAATTTATTTGACACCAGTAAGGGACTAAAATATGGAAGGCTCGTTAGGAAATCGTGTGCTGATATCACGATCATTCCGATCCTGGGTGCAAGCCTTTCTGATTAATGTGATGGTTTCTTTCAGTGCCCAGTGGTCAATACTAAAATAATTAATTTAGTTAACGTTCTTGAATAATTTATTTTACGTTTTCATCTTTGAGGGATCACACCTTAATGATTTGATAAGCTTTATTTGTAGGTGTATAATTCACAGAGAAAATATCGCAATTATATTTGATTGGCCTAGCTCAGGTGTGGCGAACCTTTTTGGGTCCGCGTGCCAAAAATCCTCAAATATTATTTCTCGATTGTGTGACGTGCACAAGCAGTAAAAAAATTAACAAAATAGAAAAAAAAATCTGAATTTTATTAACAAGCTTAAAAATTACAATATAGTTTCTTAAAAATATAGTCGTAAACAATAAAAATACATATTAGTTATTTATCAATGAGATTTTTGCTGTACATTGGATGACAAATTCTTAATATCTGGTTCATATTTCGTCACTTTTAGTAGTACACACGACCAACTGGATTCACCAGTCAATATCATTCTTGAATTAAATTTTATGAAATTCATAACTGAATATAATGACTCCCAAGCAATGTAGAAGAGAAAATTGATAATATTGCTCTCGCTAGTTTCCTTTATCACCAAAAATTTCTGGAATGGCGTTCCAATGTCTCATTATTTCTTCTTCTGTATATTTATTAATTATGTTCATTAATCGATTTCAATTATTTCCAAATCATTTCTCAAATCAATGTCTTTCAGATTTAGTCACTCCACAATCATTTGCTGATAGTGTGTCTAGATATAAATTAAGTACTTTTCAAGTCTCTTGAATTGTTTGAATTTTGAAGAAAACTCGTTGATTATCGATTGAATATCTACAGACAATTCTTGTGTTAATTTGATTTAATCTGGTTTATCTTCTGCATTTTTTTTTGTATTTTGGATATTTGAAGGTGTTAGATACAACGTCACGATCGAAAATATGTAATTTAGCTTGAAATGCTTTGATTGTGATGGCTCCTCTTCTTCGCCTTTCAGCTCGATCCTACTCCTAACTGAGTTTACGCCTTGTTAGAGGCAAACAAGCTATCTATCTACGTCGGGTGAAGGCTCTACGGTTTTTTAACGTAGTATTTCCAAACACCCTCGCTTTATTCAAGACCTCCCCAGTTCACGTTGTGTAATTTTTTGTTTCGAACTATAGGGGATGAATTGGTTTTGTGGTAACCTTATCGCAAGCTAAACTTAAATTAAATACTGGGGTATGAAGTTCGTGAATGTTCATGGAAAACGCAAACAAAACTACCTAGCACGTCAATTAAGCCCTACGGTGCAATTGCTAAACATACTATGTTCCGTGGCCCTATATTATTTACCTATCATTCCTACGGACTGAAACCACTGCATCTGGTGTAGCTGCGCTTCCAGAGTGCGCGATCCTCTGCTTCCATGCCCTCTCCGCTCGATCCCCCATTGTCCTACCTGTATGGGATCGACCGCCATCCACTGGAAAGGTTAGTGACGTGCCGTTATCACATGCGCATGCACATATAGAGTACATAGATCCCCTGAAAGCCCTCGAGTCCTTCGTAGCCGCTCCTATGGATGATTCCGTCTTCGACGCCCTCGCTGATTAATAATTTTATCTTCCGCCGTTATCTCGCTGTGCTTATTCCCTACGATCTTTTATATTTACTCTGCATTATCTTTATATCAATTACATTGTTACGTTTATTTACTAGCCGGCCTAAGTTCCGTCACCTGTATCTGGCCCTATGTCTCATTCTAGTGGTACGTTGGGTTCTAATGGATAAGGGGTTTGTAGAAGGTATGTGTAAATGTATGTGTACGCGGAAAATGTGGTTGCTTTAAATTCGGCCCCTCCATACCCAAAGGCTCATCGGTGACTGATCCCATCTTCCTTCTCCCGACACGAGTTCCGGATACGTTGACCTGAGCCTGGATGCGCCTTTTCATGTTGGGCCTCTTCTGTGCAAAGTACCGCACCATCCCTCGCGTCAGTGTCTGGCGTCCGGGCTCAGAGCCAGTTTGCCCCCCGAATTCCAACTCCTCCAGGTTAAACTAAGTTAAACTACGGTATATATACTGAAGCTACTGTAAAGATGGTCCCGGGCCACCTGTCAAGTCAAAAATATGCGAGTGGGGAAGGGGAGTTTCCTAGGCTCCCCAACCCTCGCCTGTGAGCAACTGCAGCCCATTGGCCATTCGCGACACTACAGTGACTGCAACCACCCTCCCAGGTAGTACTTATTATAATCTGATATGCATCAATACGTTCAATCCATTCCAGACGAGGGAAGACATCCGCACGGGTGTTGTGCCACCCGTGAAGAGCCCCCTCATACACTACGTACGAATAGATACATACTAATAAAATATAATATACATACATATACTTACATATACAATACATAAATAAATACTTGTAATGGTTGGTTGCCATGTGGTTTCACGAGGCCATGACCCCTCGTATTAGTAGATGGAAAGGTGGATCTGGACAGTAGGGATATGCCTAGCCCCTGGCCAGGGATGTCGGTGTATTTTCTCCAAATGGTGTACAGCTAGAATCCTGCCATCGATGATGATGGGATCTGCCTAATTATCTCCGACTGATGTGTAACTGGAACCCTGCCATCACTGATGAAGATGATGTTGTCACTATCGAAACGTCACCTGATGATATTTAGCTGAACCGCCGCTAGTGATGATGATGATGATGATGATACTATCGTAACGTTTCCTGACGATATATATATCGGAGACACCGCTAATGATGATGATGATACTATCGGAACGCCTCCTGACTATATATGACTGGGACACCGCTAATGATGATGATGATGATGATACTATTGGAACGTCTCCTGACGATATATAACTGGGACACTGCTAATGATGATGATGTTGATGATACTATCGAAACGCCTCCTGACGATATAAAGCTGAACCACCGCTAGTGATGACGATGATGATGATGATACTATCGCAACGACTCCCGACGATATATATCTGGAACACCGCTAGTGATGATGATGATACTATCAGAACGCCTCCTGACTATATATGACTGGAACACCGCTAATGAAGATGATGATGATGATACTATTGAAACGTCTCCTGACGATATACAACTGAGACACTGCTAATGATGGTGATGATACTATCGGAACGCCTCCTGACTATATATGACTGGAACACCGCTTATGAAGATGATGATGATGATACTATTGAAACGTCTCCTGACGATATACAACTGGGACACTGCTAATGATGGTGATGATACTATCGGAACGCCTCCTGACTATATATGACTGGAACACCGCTAATGAAGATGATGATGATAATACTATTGAAACACCTCCTGACGATATGTGACTGGAACACCGCTAATGAAGATGATGATGATGATACTATTGAAACATCTCCTGACAATATATAACTGGGACACTGCTGATGATGGTGATGATGACGATGCTATCGAAACGCCGCCTGACTATATATAACTGGGACGCGGCATATGAATAGACAAATAAAACCTAATTAATTAATGAATCATCAATTAAATAAATAAATAGAAATGAATAATTAAGTTCGGCGTCGAGCACACGGGCCGATGATGATGCTATCGAAACGCCGCCTGACTATATATAACTGGGACGCGGCATATGAATAGACAA
>JADDOH010012325.1:0-26462 GCA_016648135.1 Agrypnia vestita
CGGACGAGTCTAGCGAAATATTCAGGTCAGAGGACTTCAATTGCGTAACTTGAAAATGTGAAAGGTTTTCAGCGTTGCAAGGCTCCACCCCGAATCGTTAGTGTCAAAGTCCACATATTTTTGTGCTGCCTGCGCCGCGTGAACTTCGCGACATGTCCGTTACGGTCGCTATCTCTTCTGGCCCACTTGGCAATGCCTGGGCGCTCTCTTGGTGCGGAGAATCAGCGCCTCTCTGCCGAAACCCGAGGGAATCATGTGAGATAAAAATGCAATTTCATTTTAAAGTATACAACATTTTCCAACGATGCTGTGCCGTGATGAAATAGGTAAAAGTAAAGTAAAGTGGTAAAATATTGAAAAGATGTTGATTTTTTACGTATTCATTTTATTTATTTATTTTAATGGTTCACAAACAATGAAAAACACATAACGTGATCTGGTCCATCATCAGATGATAGACCCTGCAATGGGATCCGAAACGTCGGCCCGAAAGGTCGTAACAACACGGCATAATACCCCAGTAAACACAAACTTGAAGATTCTGAGTGGCCGTGAAAACCTAAGAACATTCTTAATATAACATAATATAGATAATACAATTGTAATTCAATTAGTTTAAATGCTTTTCATCATTTAAATGTGAACACGGCTAACATAGAGATAAAATAAAGGCTAAATATATACAAGAAACAACATAAAAAAGTGATTTTATAGAGTGACGTTGAATAAAGAGACAAACAGATAATTTCGCAAGTTTGGTAATAGTTATCTTATATTCATGGAAACTGTCATGGAATATGTTAGTGAGGACGTTATGATTATTTTCTATTTTGAAATTTTGAAATAATAATATCCGTTCTTTTAATTTATTGATGTTAATAGTTGTCAATTATATGAAAAGGGTTAAAAAAGATAGAGGAGTGTGCACTCATGTATACCATTTTCATTAACATTTCGTTCGAAAATTTATTTTTAACTTTAAAATTGAAAACAACGTGTTTAGTCACACATATGGAAATTAAAACAATTGTTTTATAATTCCTACCTTTTTAATTTTCTGAGACGTCATTTCCATTTGAAATCCCTGCATTTGAAAAATTATTATTGGTTTTCAAATATATTTGTTATAGCTAGACCGCATTCTAAAGAATGTGCGCAAAAAATATGTGTGTTGTTACGATACAAAAAATGAACACAAAATAAGTTTTTCTAGTAAGTGAGTAACCTTTTTTTAACTAAAAAATATTTATTTATTTGGATATTGGCTAATATCATATTGAGGCTTGTAATACGGGCTTGCCAGGCAATTTTCCCCCCGCTTTCTTCTTACCGGACAAAGCTAGGGAATGGTCTTTTGATTGTGGTCGACCTACAGGTATCAAGAATAATGCTCTTTGGAATCCCCGCATTCGAAAATTATCATTAGTGCTCAAACATATTTGTTACCAAGAATATCACATTGATATCAAGTTATAAATCTATCCTCATCCTTATATGTATCACTTCTCATTAGTGTTTGAACAGTATTGTTTCTTAGAATCGTGCACAAAAAACCTTAATTAATTTTCATATAAATTATAAATACAAGTTGTTGAATGTAAAATATTTAGATTGATAATGCCCTCATAAAGCGAAACGCGTCTCAGAAAATTAAAAAGGCAGAACTTAAAAAACAATTGTTTTTATTTCCATATGTGTGATTATGGAGTTCTACAAACTTACCTCTGAAACAATAAACGTGTTTAATATTTGGATACTTCATGACTGATGTTTGAAAATCGATTAGGGATGTAGGTATGCAAAAAAAGCGTATGGAAGTGTGACGTTAATTTTTTTTATTTATTTAGAACGATATTATGCTTGTTTGCATGCATTCATTTTATGTTTACTCTTCAATTTGGATAACCAGGAACTTCTTGCGACTGTGTAAGAGGATGAATGTTTCAACACTGGACACTCTTCGCCCTCGAAATCGGCCGTCTTCCAAGCAAATGGAAGCAGCAATTGGCGTTAATTTGAATTAAACCCTTTCTCTAGGAAAGGCGGTTGGGTCACAGCAGAATAATGTCTCCTCTCACGTATGTTATAGGCACAATCATACCGCAGTGAAAGTATTTCTGTAGGCGAAAGTAACAACCGAATGAGTTAATAAAATCGAGTTGTTAGTTAAGTAAGCAGAGTTGTTTATTAGATACATATCTAACAAGAAAAAGTTAGATGAGTCAGAAAATAAAATAAAATGCGACTTTTTTTTAATTTTTTGAAAAAGGACAAGTGACCTGATTAAATATTTGAAACATTTGGCAAGAAACAACGACAATTTGGTTCAACATTCATGTGCAAAAAACATAACTACTGGTGCAAAATTAGATAAAAATAACAAAACAATCTCTGATTAGG
Organism: Agrypnia vestita; assembly: GCA_016648135.1. Lineage (NCBI taxonomy): Eukaryota > Metazoa > Arthropoda > Insecta > Trichoptera > Phryganeidae > Agrypnia > Agrypnia vestita. Next base: position 2,401 of record JADDOH010012325.1, read on the forward strand.
TAGTCCAGATCTTGTCTCCATCTTGCTAGTTCTTCTCATTTGCCCATGCTTTTGTTTTAAATTGCTATAACTTTTATTCTGATGTATTGTATGTTGTTCATGTTATGTATTATATTTTATTGGACTATGTCCGTTAATTTCAATAAATATATAAAAGAGATATTTCATAAAAAAACGAAATTCCAAAAATTTTGTTTTAGCTCTCCTGAAAATCCCTTTCTTTTAACTCGTAGCGTCTGCTTGTTGTCTGCCGAAAAAACTTTGTATCGATTTTAACCCTTTTCCCGTGATCCAATCGAGCTGAAACCTTGCAAGCAGACTCGTGGCGACGATCAAGAAGGTCTTTCAAATTTTCGTTATAAAGAACTAATTTTTGGATTTTTAAAAAAAATTTAATGGTTTTTTTCATACAACTTAGTAAGTTGTATGAAGAGACTGCGACGCATCTAACACTTAACCTAATTATAGTATAATTTTGGATTTTTGGAATAATTTTATTACTTCCTTTCATAGCGTCGCCCGACCGAGGCCCAACGCGTAGGTTAAGCGCCAAACCAGTTTCCACTAGTAAATGAGAAAGGGAGTATATTAGTTTTTTCTAATAATTCTTTAAAAATTTATAATCTCGTAATATTTTTTTTAATTTTTGAGACATTTATGATATTTCATGTCTATATATTTTGGTGATCTGTGGCACAAACCTAATATTAACTAACGTATTCATTGCTGAACAGATAAAACAGCTGTTTGTCCGTTTTCTAAACGCTTCAGAGTCAGAAATAGCAGCGCTTCGGAAAGTAACTGGCGGCCAAAAGTGGAAGCTCCGGCACTCGCGTAATTGTCTCTCGTGCACTTCTGGAACTAGTCGGCAGGCGGCGGGAGTTATTTTACGGCGGGAGTTTCGTTAATTCGAGCAAACTGCCGCTAGGTGGGGCCCAATTTCGGAGCTTGGCGGATATTTGCGTCTCGACACGGACGCCGTCGTGAGTGGCTGTAATCTTTATTAACACTCCAAGAAGTGAGCTGATTTTCTTCGGGGAAGACGATAAAACGTCTCTCCTTTATGTTTACACTTGGAGTCGTAGAGATGTACATACTATTTGTCTGGGACATTCCGTTCGCGATCGATTGCGTGTTTCCGTTCCAATGGCGGTGTTTCATCGTTTTATTTTATTTTATTAATTTTAATGGGCTAAATCCAAGTTCATGGTCCCATCGCATATACAATAAAAATGAGTATTACACTATATTATTGAATGTGTTAATAATCGAATGAAAGATAATTTAATTCTAATTTTAATTAATAAAATGTACCGTATGTTTTGACATTTCATAGGCAATATCTGAGGAAAAATGTGTAGGTAAATCATAGACAATGTATAAGTTTACATGACAAATTTATATTTTTTATAGACAAAAGAATATGATGAACAGCTTTTTCTTTTATATATGTACCCTTTTCCATGGTTCTTAAAGTAATGACTGACATTCAAAATGTATGGTATAATTTTCGAAACTTTAAAGTAATCAGGACATTCAATTATGTAGTAAAATGCTCATTTTCATTGTATATACAATGGGACCGTGATCTTGGATTATGTCTTTTAATGAGACACTTACGGAATACCATCCCAATTACAATAATTTCGCTGTCTGTCCATCCGTCCATCCATCTAGTCGTCCGTCCGTCCGTGTACCGTCCGTAACTTATTTATGGTAATTTTTTATTTTTATTAATAAATACTTGTTAATTAAATAAAACAAAACTTATTATACGCCATTAAACATTTATTTTCTTCATTCGATATGAATGTAAACACCTCTACAAGTTTCGGGAACGAAGTTCCCTTCCGCAGGAGGATACAACGTATACGTCTCGAAAGCTTTATAACTAACTAGCTGTGCCCACCCGCCTTCACATGCGTAGATTTTTAGTAACTTTTAGTCATATTTTATCAATTTGTGTAATTAACATTAACATATAGATATATGTCTTGACTTGACTTTATCTCATGTCAATCAGAGTACCGAGTCACTAGTGGACCCCTTGCTCTTTCATCCTGTTGTATTGTGAAGTGGTTTCTTTACTTCACGTTAGATATAATGTCATTAATAGAACTTTTGGAATTCTACAACTTCTCTGTAGAAAGCGTTTAAATATCTCTTACCATTAAGGCAGCATTCGTAAAAAACCTATCGCTCGACCATTTTTTCGTCAAGTTTAGTTGTAAAATAGGTTACCACGAAAAGCCTTTTTATTTTAACGGGATAATATATAGCCTTTGTCCACCCTGAAAGTCCATTCTAAATATTGGTGAAAGAATTTTTGAAATCGGATGAGTAGTTTCGGAGATTAGCTCCTACACCTAAACTTACAAACATTACCTCTTCAGACTAGCGACCCAGCCTGACTTCGCTCGATACACTTTAAACTCGTCATGTCTTCAAAGATATTAAATTGAATGATTTGAATTGGAGGATAAATTTGATCTGCGGTAAATGCTTAAGATTAATATGATGTTTAATTTTATTGGGATTAATACTAAATTGGTCAAAATTGCTGGAAAGTTAACCATTATATCTTAGTTATACATTTGATGAAATTTTACAGATAAAAATGGTTGGTGTAAACTATCCTTAAAAGTAAACATTTGCTACTACGGACTTTTTTTTAGATAATTTAATCTCTAACGAATCAGGCAGCGTTTCCATTAGAGCAGTTTAGAGGAAAAAAAATTCCTGACTTGATTCACTAATACCGCTAATGCTCAGCTTCTATATATGCTAAGTCAATTTTTAATACACTGAAATTTTTCTGAAAAAATGAAAATCATAACAGTAAAATCCGCATACTAATCTGTTCAGTGGTTCTCGAGATTAGCGCGGTCATACAGACAGAGGAACAGAAATTCGCCGGGGACTTTATTTTATACTATGTATTGATGACATTGATTGGATATGATGACATAAATATCACTAATATTGTTTATTTTATACCGGGGAATTCGCGTTTAATAAAGGATTAACAGAGGATGTCTATGTTTTTCGCAGAGTCCTAAAAATTCAACTTTATCATCATCATCATCATCCGTTTTTATCCACTGCTGGAAAAGGGCCTTCCCAATTGATCCTCAATTTTATCTGCTCATTGGCATCGCTACCGTGTAATCATTTCATAAATACAATTCTAGGACACCAGTGGATAATTGCATTCGTCTTCTTAGAGATGCGCCTGCCCACTGCCACTTTACTACTGCTTTTTTTTATCTTTTCCACGCATTTACATTCCTGTATTTTCGTATCCTAAAGAGTAATTGTTCAAAATTTGGTTTAGATCCGTCCTATACGCTCTGTGTGCGATTATACAGTGAAGTGGGACCGCCACAGACCCAGGGCCGTTCTACCAGCAAAAGCTCCCGTATCGGCCCTACACTTTTGCCATCCAGTTTGGCATTGTTTTGACGCTAAAGCAGTTTCCTCGCTACGCCGCCTACGACGCAAAAGCACTCGTGCGACGGAGCGTTTTGAAAACAATTTATTCAAAGAATAAAACTAACCCATGAAAACCAAATTTTTATTTACTAGTGGTAACTGGTTTGGCGTTTAACCTACGCGTTGGGCTTCGGTCGGGCGACGCTACGAAAGGGAGTAATAAAAAATTCCAAAAAACCATAATTATACTATAAACAGGCTTAGTGTCTACCAGATGCAGTCGTAGTCTCTTCATACAACTTACTCAGTTGTATGAAAAAAACATTAAAAATTTCCAAAATTATACTATAATTATTTATATTTTTAATCGAAAATTTGATAGATCTTGATTGATCGTCGCCACGAGTCTGCTTGCAAAGTTTCAGCTCGATTGGATCACGGGAAAAGGGTTAAAAATCGATCCAAAATTTTTTCGTCAGACAAGCAACCAACCAGACGCTACGAGTTAAAAAAGGGAGTGATAACAATACATAGAAATAAAATCACAACTAAATAACAAAATATTTAACAAAATAAGTATTTTGTATTTTGTTGCGATTATACAAAGAACAGACGGACACGCAGATATTCCGCTTTATTTTGATATATAGATATATAAAAAATCTTTAATACAGTTCTCTAATGAAAGCGCTTTTCTTTTAATTTTTTGTCAGATTTTACTTTTGGACCAGACAACGACGTCTTCAATTCAAATTCAGCAAACTACAGAGACGCCGTAAAAGTTTACTGCGGAATTTATCAAACAAAATGTTGCGCCATAACACGGAGATTACTATTACCGAGGTGCTTTTAGTTTCATCTGCCGTATTAAACATAACGACAGGCCCTTACTGGGATTTAACAGCCTTCGAGCTTTTCAACACCAAACGTTTTAAACGGAAAAAAGTGCCTTCCGCGTTGAAAAAGACATACCAAATCTAACGCTGTACAATTTAAGGCAATAATGTTATGTCTTATTAAAGAATAAATGCTCCGAAACGATCCGGCCTTGTAATCAAACCACAGCGGTTACTAACAAACTAGCTGTACATTGGTTCGCGTCTTTGATAAGCCCTAGTACATATCACACCCCCGCTCAAATAATGTCACAACTCAAAAAAAACATTAGATACGTTACGTAACACTGTTTGTCTGTTTATGTTTGGTATGTTTATAATTTTGTTTAATATTACAATGACACTAGTGCTCTCTATGGACAAACAATTGAACTATATGCACATATGACACTTTTTGAGACAAGATTTTGATGTACATATTGTGAAACTAATGGTGCAATAAAATTGATTTTTTATTTTTTTGAATTGTGACACTATTTGAGCAAAAGTACGATATTTATAGTATACTAGCAGGAAAGCAGTACTAGCAGTAAGCAATCGGCTTCGCCGATTGCTTACTGCTAGACCCTGCGGGCGGCTATTGTGTCCGCTTCGCGGCCAATGATGGCCAGCGATAGCCGCTGCGCGGCCAATGATGGCCAGCGATAGCCGCTGCGCGGCCAATTGTGTTTGCTGTGCAGCAAACACAATTGTTTACCTATACCTACGTCAGCCGCTTCGCGGTCAATTGTATCTGGTAAATTTCCACTTTTAATTACGGGTAGTATAGAAATAATTAAGACAAAGTATTTATTCAAAATTTCTAACCGATTAATAAGTCAGAGCGGAATAAACCATAGTTCGATAGGTAGGTACCTGCTCTCTTCTCTTCTCGCAGTGTTGATTACTTTTATACAACATTATAAAAATTTAATCTTTGTTTAATTTTTACATAAACAAATTTGAATGTTCAAAACCAAAAATATAATTAAAATTTCAACAAAAAAAATATTCTCGACCGAAAAAAAAAATTCGATCCTGCCAGGATTCGAACCTGGCATCTTCTGATCTGCAGTCAGACGTGTTATTCATTGCGCCACCGGACCCGACAAACAACGCGGCAAAATTATTGTATACAAATAGAAATCATCATCCAAATGCAAAAAAAACGTACGACAATGGTTGGAGTAATTAATATTATAGATTTTTGGCTGTCCACGGAGAGGCGAAGATAGCAACATGCGTTGAGCGACGGGTTCGGGTTTGCTGGTCCGGGGTTCAAGCTCCATGGCTCCGGCCGTTTAATTTGGTTTTTTAGCCGTGAATTCGAACGAAATTATTGACGTTAAGCGAAGTTACGGACGGACAGACGGACAGACAACAAAATAATTGTGATATTATTAATATATTTTTAATATTTAAAGCATTTACTTTGTGTTTAGACATTATAACGGAATATTAGTTAAATTAGTATAAACCACTACCAGATAGGTCTAGCGGTTTCGCGACTCTTCGTCTAATAAATAACCAAATCAATTTTCTATTCAGCCCTTTCCCCTCTCTCTCTCTCTCCTTCGTAGATTCCTGATAGTTCTGTAGGCTAGTTAGTGCATGCTCGTCCTTGACAAGATTAACACGAATGTGATAAATATTGGTGAAAAGTCAATAATACCATATATGTATATTGTAGTGAAAAAAGTAGTGTAGTGTTGGTCCTGACAAAGATACGGGTACGTCTTGAAACCGGTAGACCTAAAATCTGGTAGTGGTTTATACAAATTTAACTAACACTCTGTTTTCTTTTTATTAATATACATACGCGTTTGTTTCAGCCCTTCACATCATCAGCTACATCCTGCTGTACCTGTCGGCCTGCATCAACCCCATCATCTACGTCATCATGAACAAGCAGTACCGCCAGGCCTACAAGGCCGTGCTCCTGTGCAAGAGTCCGCGCCTGCTCTTCACGCCGGCGCCGAGCAGCAAGGGTGGTACGTATCACTGCTCTCTTCTTTCCCCCGATTGTTCCGAGAGCCAGAGCCGGAACAGGGCTTAGGTGACCGGAGTTCTGGCCCAGGCGCAATATCTAAAGGGCGTCAAAAGTCAATATATATGACTAGTAAAAAAACTTCGAAGGAGTCTATTTCATTCAATTTCGAATAGAAAATATTGCAACAAAATGGCAAAAGAGATTACGTACAAAATCCCAATTTTGCTGTAGATAGTTGCGGATATTTTATACGAACCGTATGTTTTTCCGAGAAATGATTCTCGACGTTTCGTTGAATGGTTATTCAACGTCATCAGAAGGACGACCTTTACTCGTGGAGGTGGAGGGCGGACTGATTACTGCTTTCGAGGGCGCAATTTTAAGCGCTTTGTTATGGAGTATTCACTTCTTCCACAATAGAGGTCGCCAGTGTGCAATATGTACTTGTTACGTCGGCGGACTTTACTGCGACGTCTCTCAAGGGTTGAATCAATGTCGTGAGAACAGGGCGCCAAATACTTGATAGTTTGTAACTGTCATCTCTATTGAAATTGGGAAGTTTGTATATTTCAATGGACTCCCTCACTAATCTGGGTATAAGATGCGGTTCTGTTGATAAGATTTTTGTCTTGTCAAATCTGATGAAGTGACAGAGATTTCCTTTGGATGCATGTTCGCAGATTGCCGATATAATGATGATGAGGTTGAATAAGTATTCAACGAAACGTCGAGAATAGTTTCTCGGAAAAACATATGACTCGTATAAAATATCCGCAACTATTTACAGTTAAATATGTCTAACGACCGTAATAACAGCCTTAACTCTTTAATCCCAATTTTAATTTAACCCAATGAATCCCAATTTTAATTTGATGGCTGCGACATACACACCGAAATAATTGAATAATTTGAAATTTAAAATATAATAACATTTCATTTCATTACCTTTCTCCCTAGCGAACTGTACACACATAACTTTGAAAATATTTTTACTCGTCGAACTTTTTAAATCCTAATTATTATTAATATTATTAAAAAATAAATTCTCGCTCAAGTCCAAATTAATTTCACTAAAAAAATATTAAATATGTAATATTCAGGCCTTCAGCGGGGGGATGAGTAGGTACTTTGTCGGAATTTCGTGTCTGATTTTTCCCAAACACCTGATTAATATTTTTTAACAACCTTGTTAAAGTTATAATTTCATTTAAAAAATGTGAAAAATCTCCGGCGTCGTTATCCGCGTCGGAATTGGTAATACGCGAAGCGAAAAATCCGTCAGTTTAATTAACAAATTTTATCAGAATTGGCGGGAAGTTTATTGCGTGCTGGCAACACTGCTTCTTTATTCGTGTTTGGCGGGAGTTAACTGAGATTAAGAGCCCTAAATATATCGCGAGGGAACGTTATTTGATTTACTATATCGCCTCATTGTGTAGTTATTACGCCATGATGAAATATGCAAATATGTCTTGATAAAATGCTATGCGTTTTTGATTCGAAATATCCTGGTAGACTAAGAGCCACCAGACTAAGTACGTTATGGTATCAAACGTGAAATATTGTGGTAAGAAGGTTTGGATATTGTGACATTTGTGTTCAGGGGATTTTGGCAGATAACAGTTAATGCAGGTACAAAAAAATGTATAAGCTAAACCATAACTTCATTTCTTATCACTATTTAATACACACAAACATTCATTTAATTTTCTTATATAGGTATATTATACCTAAATATACTTTTAGTAGCTTGTTGGTCTTGTGGTTAGGACTCTCGCCTCGTGATCCATAGGTCGCAGGTTCGAATCTCACTCCAGACAAGCAAGTTAGTCCTATTTTCATAGCACAAGCGTTTAGCTTAATTTGAAAATAGTAAGAATATTGATGTTACACGAATTCCGTGTTCGCATCTCTAATTAAAAAAAAAACTGTGCTATTATATATAGGTACATTTTGTTACTATGCATGCATATGATTTTTTATATATATTACTTTACTTTCACTATTGCTTTTGTATTATACAACTTATACTGTTCTTATTATCCACCCTTTAAATTTATATACTCAATTAGTTAATTAATTATTCTTATAGTTATATAGTGTTTTGTTTTATATCTTTATTATTTTTTGTTCTCACTATATTATTCAGCTGCTCATCTCGGCACAGGTTCTTCCTAGTGAGATGAGCGGCTCCATCTCCTATGTCATGTAACAATATGAATATAAAATAAATAAATAAATAGGACCAAACGTCTGCAGTCTGTACCAGAATCAATCCATTCTAAGTCGTCCAGAAAAATAAATGGTTGCTTGACGATCTCAGAAAAAAATCATCTTTTGTATGTGCATTCTACAGTAGCGAGCACAGAAATGTGTCCACCCATAAAATAAGAGTTTTCTTGTAATATGTCAGATTTTGTTATAGTTTTTTGATCCCTTTTCACTTCAAATTATAAAGTAACAATGTTTAAACAGGAAAATACCAAATATATATTTTATCTGATTTTAAAATACTTTAGAGCAGTGGTTCCCAAAGTTGATCCACTAAAAAAAATTCAATTTTCGGGACCGACCTCCTCACATTTTCCCAATACATATTGTAGCTATGCGAAAGACTGTATAATTAAGAAAAAGAAAAACGTCCAAATATAATCGAAATTTTTCATTACGAAAAATATTAATATGTGATATTTTAATGGGAAGAATGCATTTTAACAGCATAACAGCATTAGCGTCGACTTCAATTTCAGTCATTTTTAATCGCAGTGAATTCGATACGTCCAATTTATTTATGTATTTAGTCTTAATAGAAACCTTGGCAGAAAATCCTACTTCACATAAGTATTTGGTAGTCAGGGGGAGGAGGACTTTCATGGCTTCGTCAGATAAGCAGGGATAAGTGTCAGCAACTAAAAGCCAGAATTTTGCAATTTGCTTACGATTAAATTTTCAGCGACGTATCTTCTGATAAATCAATAAGCTCTTCACTTGCTTTTGTTGCATTTCAGTTGGTATGTTGTCTTGAAATGGATTACAAATACAGTTTATCCTTTCTAGCTTTTAGATCCCTTCTTCAAAGTAAGCGTTAAAGTTATTTTTCAACTCTGTTAAATAAGTGACAATGCAGACACTACATTGACGTCTGGTTGCAATTCTATTTCTTTAATAAACACAACACGAGACGTGTTGCGCGGTGTTGTGACTGCGACCCACCTAATATTCTCTCGCGACCCATAGTTTGGGAACACTGCTTTAGAGGGTGTTTTTAGTATTACATTCATAGATTCCAGAGACATTTCCTTGAGTGACAGATATTTTGTATTTATTTCAGAAACACCTCAAAGGAACTTTGTTGCCTTTGCGTTCATTTTTGGTATTGAAAATGGACTAACATATTGTCAACATTTCTTTTGTATTTCTTCTCGATCTGTTATGAGGCCGTTTCACGCTTGTTCGAGCGCGAAAATATCTGATTTATTTCAGTATAATCTTAGCGTTTGATAACAACGGCAGAATTCATTTGCTTTGTGAAAACTTCGACATTTTGGGCGGGAACAGAGACATCTTCGGCTTCCGCCCGGTCGGACGTCGCCATTTTCTTCCCTGTTTCTTGTGCCGTTCGGGCGGGATTCTGGACAAATAAATCTCCCGAGAATTATAGGCACTCCCGACTTTTGATTGCAGTTTATTGTTGGCACGCGAAAGAGATTTATGAGCACGTTAAATGGAGAAACGCTTCCTCGATTAAGGAAAGTAAATAGAAAAAGAAAAATGCTATTTTTCATGAACACTACGACTCCGATAGTACCTACTACTGCACACTAGCGATAAAATAACGAACTGTGACTGTATCACCCATATTTTTAATCACTTTCACTTACAGTGATTTATCGTAATTCATGGTATTTGTCTGAAAATATTCTCAACAAAAATATCATCGCATGACTAAGATTCACCTTTGCCTTTTCATATAAGAGTCACTCATTGTTCTCTCCATCTTCTTTAGGCACTCTCTTAGGTCAATATTGCTACGTTCGTTGATTTAGTTTTCTATATTTCCAAAGGTTTTAGACGATAAACGTGACTTTAGCAATAAAAATATATTAAAATGATGAACGACAAAACTTATTTTCAGCAAATCACTACATGCATTTTTTTTCACATTCGATGCTAATTTTTTTCAATACAAGTTTCACATAAACGAAGCTATTTATATAAGAAATGCGTATGGAAGTCTTTTATACGATGGCTCAGGGCTTACAACCTGTTTGAGCTGTCTTCACCAATTCCGTCATAATAATAACATAAACGACTTCCATACACGTTTCTCATAGAAATAGCTTCGACTCTGTGGGACTGTTATAATTTATCCTAATTTAATAACAATCCCGCAGTGAAAAAATCCAGTAATTGATTTCTCAGAACATACATATAAAAATATTGATAAAAATTAAAATATGTTCAATTCAAAAGCTAACGAATGATTGGTTATTGAATTGAATTGAATTGAATTTCATGTTATTGTCGATGTTTTTGCAAAAACGAGGTAATTGTCAGATATTCGTCATCAAAATAAAAACACATTCATCCATTCGACATTCAATGCGGCTGTCAAAGTTGTAGAGTTTCGAAACCTTTAAATACGGGACCGTTTTAGGCCGAAAATCGATAAAACATGAAATTGGGTAGGTACTCGGACTTTTTTTAAATGCACACGTTTTTTGTTTCGTCTCATTACGTGTCTGCGATGCTGCTTCGATAAATGTGTTCGAATCGATGTGAGACGTCGATTCGAAGACATGTATCTCTTATTTTAGCTATCACAAACCAAAAGTTACATTTGTACCACTTCAAAAAGTTTTTATAATTTAACTACATTAAAGTGTTATCAATTATATTTATAAAATTTACACATTGCTTAAAAATTTATCAACATACATTTTTAACCAATATGTAAATATCAATTAAGTATCGCAATCACGCCAAAGAGGTATAACTTCTACCGCGCGTGGATGAGTACTCGCTCCTAAAAAATGGAGGAGCAAGTTAGAAAAAAATTTACGATGGCGACGTATCAGTGCTAAACGGAGTGCCGAAGGTTAAAAACTCTAACTATTGATTGTGTTATAAATTTATACATCAACAAACAAGCCATCAGGTAGGTAGGTACCGCCATTTATATTTGTAATATATCATTTTCTCCGATTAAGTGTTGCTAGATTTCACGCTGATTATCGCGGATGGGCGAGCGGGCGCCATTACAGAGTCTGTCCAATTTTGCAAATGGCTACGCACTTAATACATCGTCTAGTAATGAATTCGTACATCGCGAATATTTATTGTAACACGGCCGGGCCAAATTTCTCAATAATTTCAGTTTATAATATGGTGTGATCGGAATCGCTTAATAATTATGCTAGCATTATTGAAGAATATCTACGGTAGATTCAATTTTTTTTATGCGAACCTTCACCGTTATAGTTGAGAACTCTGATTTCAAAAATGAAAATTAATGAATTGGGTCGCAAGTATTAAAAAAGAATCAAGTTTGAAAATTTTTTGAAAAAGTTATATACCTTACCTCTGGGGACACACATACAGTAGGATTGTGTTCCTGAAATATTTGAACTAACTCAAAAATATTGTGAAGAGCTCATTTGTTTACACATCATCCCCGTTCCAAAATTGAAAATTGAAATTGAAAAATTGATTTCTTTAGGCGCATTTCGCGTTCTTTCTGAACCGTCACGCTCGACACCAAGCGCGCTCGGGTTGGTGACGCACTGAATCGTGTATTCTCGGCTCCAGTCGTCATCAGCCACGTTTACTGTCTTTTAGCATCGTTCCAATAATTACATTTTAATTATTCTCATCTCATCTTCTTCCCTCATTCTATTCGGTTCGGGGACACATTGCATCGACAAGGTGCCTCCATTCGTCCCTGTCTTGCGCTGATGGTGTGGCCTCTGTCCATTGTAGTCCCATCCTTTCCTCACACAGTTTCTGGAGGTGCCTCGCCCAACTGTGTCTGGGGCGGCCCACTGGACGTCTTCCCTCAGGAACTGCACTCATATTTTCCTAGGAATTCGGTCATCAGACATTCTTAGTACGTGCCCAAGCCACCTGAGTTGCGATTTTTCTATGAAAAGTAGCAGTGGTTCAATGTTTAGATCGTTTCGGATCGTTGAGTTTCTTATTCGATCCCATTTCGTAGCCCCTGCTACTTCTTTCAAGTATTTCATTTCGGCCGCTTGGACTCTAGAGCGTGTTCGTCCGTTTAGCATCTATATCTGGTGACCGCACGTAAGCATCGGGCGGTATACCGTTTTGAACACTGCCATCATTGTCTCGATACTAAGCTCAGCTTTCCTTATCACTGAGCTGCAGAGAGGACGCAACACACCGCTTGCCGCATCTATTCGATCTAATTCTCCATCTTGCCGTCCATCGCTGGAGAATTTTATTTAGAATAATGATACTAATAAATTTCTCGCAGAAATAAATAATACGTACAATAGTTTACTACTTATAAATACTTGAAGTGAAAACTTCTTTTTTTAAGTAAAGAATCTATGCACAATTTTTCCCGTAAAATTTTATTTTCTTTATTTATACTAGCTATGCCCGCAAATTCTATATAATCTAAACTACTCGTCCGAACAATGTTTTGTGAATGGAAATTTTTATCTGCATAAAATTTCCCTTATGATAAACAAATTTATTTTGATCAGAATTTAACATTACATACTTAAATTACCCCCGACATATTAAAATTAATTTTAAATATATATTTTATTCATATTTTATCAATTTGTGTATTAACCTTAACATATAGATATATCGAACTTTTTGAGTTCTATGACTTATTTATAGAAAGTATTTAAATATTTCATATCGTTAGGGCAGCGTTCGTAAAAAATGCATCGTTCGACAATTTTTTCGTCGACTTTGTTAATTATTAGTGAAATAATTTTTGAAATCGGATGAACAGTTTCGGAGATTGCCTCCTATATCCAAACTCAAACTTTATCTCTTTACATGTTAGTATAGACTAGCTGTGCCCGCGCGGCTTCGCACGCGTAGATTTTTAGTACACTGTTTGAATCGTCATAGAACTTTCGCGAACCTTCTAGAACATCCTCCTTCTAGAACTTTCAAGAAATTTATTGAATGTACAGGAACCTTCTAGACACACCGACACATTCCGCCACTCAACTTAGAACCTTATAGAACCTTCGAGAATTTTCTAGAACCTTCTCCTTCCAGAACTTTCTAGAGCAGGTTTTTCCGGAACCTTCTAGACTCATCGACCCAGTCGGCGCGCCTATTTTGAAACAATCTGAAGCATTTGCGGCCTTCCATAACAAAACAATGCACTAAAGAGCACGTCGTCATTTTCGTCACCCACTCCCACCAAACTCGCATATTTTCGATGTGACACCAAGGGCTATCCACCACCGTAACCACCGGAGGGTGGTTATTGCTGGTTGTGGAGAAAACTTGGCGGATAGGGAAAACGGGTTTCTTTTTATGTATATATATTTATTTACATATATACTTTTAAAAATTGTAAAATCATAAGTTTTTCATAATCAATCATAAAATTTTCACTTCTATCGTGTGGTCATAAGCACACACACACACTTTTTTACTATAGTTTATTTTTATATAATATTTATTAATGCAGTGTAATGTTCATATAATGCTTTTGTCAAGCACCTAATCAGTACATATTGGAAACAATTGGGGGGTAAGTTTCCGTGTGGACGGAAACTCACCCCCAACCCTAACCCTTTCCACTCAATGTTTTCCAAAAGTTAAAACTACCCATCCAGCTCGGTCAATATTGGTCTAAAAACAAAAACAGACCGTTTCTGCTCTGTTGGGTAAGCTTGGTCTCACTGCACGTCAGCTTTATTTCAAAGTTACGGACAAACACAGCTCTTCAATTGATATTTGAAAACTAAATAACTCGAGTGAAGAAGATGAATTCAAATAACGTTTTTTAACGTGCCGGGCAGATAGAATAGTATAGAGGGTTATTTGGAAAATATTAATAATCTCGCAGGACTATATTTCTGGTCATAAATATTAATAATTTTGAAGATATGCGAAATCAAAATTTTATTTTTATTTCAATATTTCTGACTTATTTTTTGTAAAACGTTGGACTATCATTACTGTAACTTGTAACTTATATCGAATATGAAAAAATTCATTCCCTTTAATACAAGTCAAGTAAAAAATTAAAAACCTTATAATTCCAATTGGAAAACATTCTGTTTTTATAATTTTATTTAACTTGTATTAAAACGAATTAATTTTCCGCAATCGGTATAAGTTACTGTAATGATATTTAAACGTTTTTTAAAAACAAAGTCAGAAATATTGAAAAAAATGCAAACTTTGATATTGCACAACTCCAAAACTATCTATATTAGTCACGGCTACTTCCAACATTTTCGACTCATAATCAAGGCAGGAACATATTCTTGTGAGGTTTTTAATGTTTTTCAAATAACTCTGTATATTCGTTGTTTTTTTAGTTCATTACATTTCTGATATTTGTAAAAAATTTACAAGCTCCCTTTCTTGTTACACTAACTAACTAACTAACTTGCCATCACGCCGTTTCCCCGTGGGGGTAAGCAGAGAGGATAGAGCGCCATACTCTTCTGTCCTGACATACAACATTCGCTTCGTCTACATTCATACTTCTTCGCATGCAAGCTCGACGATTGTTCAGGCCTCTAACAGGACCATCTTCCAGTATCTGGTTAATCTGGTCACACGCTTTTATTTATTTTATTTTTAATGATGTACAAACAGAAAACTGGGTACAAAAAACTTTTAAAAAATCTTGACTTATTCCAAACACAACTCACTATCCCAATAACAATATCCCAATAATGCTCTGGCAACATGCATTATCCATATTTAGTGGAGTTATTAATCGCAGTATATAAAACGCAGTGCGATCGACCGTATTATCACGGTGTCGCTGTTATCGGAGGCAAATGAAGCATTGGAAATTAATACTCTATTTATAAATTATTTTAGTAAATTTATAAAGTCGCTTGACATGAATTTAATCGATCCACCGTTCTTTCATTATCAGCATCATCACTCTTGGCACTACAAAACTTGGCGGGTCTTGGCCTCCTCAAGAGCCTTCCCCCACTCATCTCGGTTTAGTGCCAGCTCTTTCCTGTTCCGAATGTTCAAAATTAGGCGGATATATCTTTGAGGACGTTGTCGCTCAATCTTAATTTTGGGCTTCCTAAGCTCCTTCGCCCTATCGGCCTTGAGTTCAGCAGGGGACTTTGGTGCTTAATGCTCGGGCATTCTCTCTACATGACGCAGCCACCGAAATCTTATATATTTATATAATGTTATATTTATATAATACTGTATATATTTATATAATATTATGTATAATAGATGCAAAGGCGCTTTTAAGGTGACATTTTTAATTATGAAAAAGAGCACGATTTTGTGAAAATATTCGTAGTTTTATTTTTCGTATTTCATAGAAATATATAAATTATTCTTGTATTTGACCAGAACATCAACCACTGTGCTGTCGGGTGAGTCAGGGTTTAAGCTCACTCTAGAGTCTTTCTTTACATAACTTTACGTCAATCATGAATCCTAAATCTTTGTCTCTTTAAGAATGTCAGCAAAATACTTCGACCTCTATAAATAATATTTCAACTTTGCGACAAGACCTTTGAAATCTAACATAGAA
Source organism: Agrypnia vestita (assembly GCA_016648135.1). Taxonomy (NCBI): domain Eukaryota; kingdom Metazoa; phylum Arthropoda; class Insecta; order Trichoptera; family Phryganeidae; genus Agrypnia; species Agrypnia vestita. The sequence continues at coordinate 18,446 of JADDOH010012325.1, forward strand.
AAAATAGGTTAATGTATTGAGAAAATCAATATCTTTAGACTTACATACATGACGGCTTGTCAATACAGGCGCTTGTCAGGTAGGAATTGAATTGATTACAAAAAAATTACAAAGATGGGTGATTGATGTCATATCATAAAAGGACCGCGATGCTTAGAATTTTTTAAAGAGTTCATTATGCCATAGAAAAATCAATATTCTACAGGTGAACTTAAATCGTATCAGACATCATACATGATTTGATGTTTTGACGTTTAGTTGACTTCCAAAGAGACAGAGATGCTTTCTAGAAACGGGTCAATTCCCCAAGGAATTTATAACTCCACAAACGCCGCCAAAATAGAAAAAATATTGTGAATTGAGCAAAATTAGGATGGCATATTTCCTAATCCTATAAAGGAATTAAAATATTAAACAAATTATTATTAATCAATTAGAAAAATCAAATTAACGAATAAATATTATAACTTCAACCGGGATTCGAGCCAACGGGCCTCCATTCTATCCGGGGATAGCGCGTTATCCAATTTCGCCATGGCAGTTTGGTAAGTTGACGAAAATTTTTCGACCTTATATGTAGTCTCTTTTTAATTGATTAACAGGTCCGTTGGTTCGAATCCCGGTAGCAGTTAAAATATTTTTTCGTTAATTTGTTTTTTTAGGTACGTCTTTTCTAGTTGATTGATAAAAATTTGATTAATAATTTACAGAACTTTTTGTTTTCTTTAATATATGAATTAAATATGACAAATGTCAAGTAAACATCAAATTCAAATAAAGAACGTGGCGGAAAAACGGGGAATTAGTAGGTACCTACGCATCAACCATTAAGAGGCTCTTATACTTTCAATATTGGCATTAGTTTAATCACTTCCCGCTAAAAATGGCGCTAGTTTCGCTCAAACATGTATTATTTAAGCACAAAAAACGATAGCGAGAAATATACAATACTATAAAACGAAATAGAAATGTGCAAACTTTAACGCCTGACCTTTTAACTGCGTAGTGCTACATACGTAACCCTTTCTACATGAACGTAAGTTTTGCAAGTTTGGCGAAATTTTTCTGTACAATAATTATTCGATCCTTATATTAGAGATGTGACAAAGCCGACCATGCAATGGATATTGTTTCTTTCTGAAATTTCACTCAAAATTTGCTTTTTTATGCTATTTTTCTGATTTTTAAGAAAAACATTTTTTTAAGATCTCCATTACATGTAATATATTATTTATATTATATGTTATTATTTTTTCTTTAGCGTTGAAAAATTGTATGACGTGTGTGAATTTTCACTATAATTTTTTATTGTTTTATAACATTTTGTCTAATATCAATGTTAAATAATTCAAATAAAAACCATTTAAAAAAATTATGCGTGTACTTATGTATGTGCGTTAGAAGTTATACTTAAAAAGTAGAATAAAGACAAAATAATAATAATAATAATATTTTCGTTGTCTGTCCGTTACTTAATGGAAAGACGACTTTAGATATTTAGAATGTGACAAGCAATCAGCGCTCAACTCATGTTGCGCGGTCACGCAAAAGTTGTTATTAATTACTATACAGTCGTACACCCATGAAAATATGGTTAAGTATAAAGAGAATATAGAAATAAAAATATTCTGAATTATCTTTTCAAAACGTAAGACTTTCATGAAAGTAACTTATATCGAATCTAAAATTAATTCGCAATAATAAAAGTCAAATAAAATGATAATCATCCGTATTCTGAACTAAGCAACATTGCTATTTCTGTATCTTGACAGTTATTGTATTACATTGTGATGCCGTTTTTTTGACGTTTTATGTTTGACAGGTTTGAAATTAATGAATTCAATCAATTAGAAAGATCATTATTCGTAATTGTGAATACATTAACATTTGTTTACGTTTTAGGGCTTTCTGTTTGATTCATTAATTATTTCAAACATGCCAAACTTAAAACATCGAAATTAGTGTCAATATATTGTTATACATACCTGTCAAGATTGGGATAAAGATCTGACATCCCAATATTTTCAGAATAGCACAGATTAACTTTATAAAGTATTATATATTTATCAAATTTCTGAAGGGTGATAGTGCAAAATGATTAAACTTTTTTTTGCTTGTATTGAAGCGAATTTATTTTTAATATTCTACATAAGTTACTTAAATAACAATCAAAAAAGGAACATATAAACGTAAAACCTTATGATTAATAAACATAATAACAAAAGATATAAATCATAAAATCTGATTTTGAAAACTGGAGAAAAACGATTATTTGAAAAGATCAACAACTGACAATAATAAACGATTATAAAAAACATTCATGCATGTATGCGGTAGAAGTAATATTTAAAAACTAAAATAAAGACAAATTATATATTAATGATGCTCAAAGTATTGAGTTGTATAAATCTACACTGATCATTGTCTATTACTGTATTGAATTTTATGAAAAGAATGAAAACTCATACTTACAGAAATGTAACCTCAAATATCTAAATATAATAATTTGGTTGTCTATCCGTAACTTGCTGGAATGACAACTTTATATAATTAGAGTGTGACACGCAATCAGTGCATGGCTCACGATTATTTAAAAAGTATAATAAAAAACGATTAACGGAACATATAAACGAAAACAAAACGATTCATTAAAACAGGGTATTTAAATAATACAACATATAAAGATGTTATAAAAGGAAAAAAGAAGGATTCATAAGATCCGATTATATGAACTGGGGTAAAACGATTCATAAAAAATATCGACAATTGACCACAATAAATAAAAATATATAACGACGGACGACAAAAATGGAGCATATAAACGGTTCCTTAATAGCCGGAGGATAAATTAATAATCGGGTTTTGCAAAATGATTTAATAAGTTTATATGTTCAATTTAGTCGCCCGACCAGAGTTGCCAACAGCGCTTGGCCTAATATCGCCGTTTCCTATACATAAAGTAGCCTAAAGTAGCCCAAACGCCAAAATATCAATATGAATAAAATAAAATGTAATTTTTATCAATTTATTTATAACATATTTATAATGTGTTGATAAATAGGCCTAAGCCTAATATAATATAAAAAACCGTAATGTTCGTTAAAAGAAAGTAAAGTAAGTACCATTTTAAAAACACCGGAGACGTACATTTTGCTACCAGCGTGAAAACTTACCATGTGATTGCTTGGTTGAAAGTTGTTGCAGCACACCTCTTACATTCATATAGGTACGAATTCTAAGAATAGCGATCAGCATGGGTAGTTGCAGGCGATTCCTTAATTTTGTTTTAATTGTCCCCATTACGCTTAAAATTCTTTCAATGACAGCATTACACAAAGGTAATTGTATTTTTTTTTCTTAATTATTTGCGATTCGGCTGATTTAAATAACTTGTCTCTGAAGTAGCCTAGTAGGCGACCAGTCGCCTTTTAGATTTTTTCGTCGCCGATTCTCTTTCTGAGTAGCCTAAATGGCGAAAAATCGCCTACGTTGGCAACTCTGCGCCCGACAGCAAATACGAAAATCGTGTACTAGGACCTCTTAATTGAAAATATTTTACAAAACAAACAAACTCAAAACAATATTATATCGTTTTACTGAAAATTTTTCAAACAAAACATCAAAAAAAACAAACTCAAAACAATATTATATCGTTTTACTGAAAATTTTTCAGTTAAAATAAAAACACAAAAAAATGCCGGTTCAAAAGATTTCACATCACTATTTCGTGAAAAAATGACAATTACCGTTGAGTAAAGAAATAGACGGAGTATCTTATTTCGTTAAAAATATTGTTTGCAGGTAAAAGAAAGGACAAAAATTCAGTGTATATACAGAAAAAAGTCTATATATCATATTGTTTCAAGAAAACAGATAAGAATAATGGAAAAAAACACCAGAATCAGCCCGCAAAAACAAACAAAATTTGACAGTTGTAAAAAATAAAAATGGCGACATTCAAATTCAAGTATTTTTAATACATTTAACAGTTATTTTCTGCATTTACCGTTGTCCCCGCGATATGGGATTTCTAAAATGCATTCATTATACGGATATCTTCCCTTTATTAACACTCAGGCAAAGTTTACGCAGCATTTTAAGATATATTCGTATAAACTAGCGGGAGCGTAACCTGACGACTGGCGTAGTTGGTGTCCAACCAACGACTGATTTGAAAGAAAAATGATCTTTTAACAGACTATACGATTTAATTAATTCGAATTTCTGTGTATGAGGTAGAAAATTTTGAATATTTTTATATTAATGACAGTGAAATTTTCTTAGTACGCATGTAAAATTTAATTAAAATAATCAATGTTTTAATGGTTTTTTGGATGCTGCAATATAGGAGACGGAAAGTGAATTTTTATCTTTTTGTAAACGTTGTATTTAACAACCTATATATAAAATATATAAAAATAATTATATATTTTCCCCCAAACTTTCTGTTTGAACTTCTTTTATTCAATTTATTAAAAAAATATACGGTCTTTACGTGGAAATATTTCGAGAAAAAGTGTACCAAAGATAACTCTATTGCTAGAAAGATTAAATAGGGCTTCGGGATTATATTTTTTTTGTGATAATAACAAAGTATTTTTTAAACTTTTTTTAAACAAATGCTTTAATAGTAAATGGACCTTTCATAATAAAATTGATTGAATGCATGGTTAGCTGCAATATAGGCAATAAGATTCGAAAACTTTACACTAAATTGACTCTCCAGACAGCAAAAACGTGAATCATGTACTATGGCGCCTTAAGAACTGCACATCTCTCAAGTTTGATTCGGTCAACTGATATAAATTCCATTCAAAAGATATTTGTATTTTTGCGATTAATTTCCTGGGATAGAATTATGGGGTTTTAATTGTAAACGCTATGAATTGTTGGAGTCTATTATTCTATTACAAAGAACATGGATATCTCTAACTTTGTTAATTCGAATTTATCATTAATTCGATATTACGAACTATTTTGTTAAATCGAATTTAGCATCGATGAAATTGAAGAGTGTCATTCAACCAGCGTGCGTAACGACCCGTCAAATAACAATCAAAGCTAAAAATTAAAATATTGAAAAGAAATGCAAACTTTGATATTGCATATCTCCATAACCATTTATTTTGTCATGGTTACTTGAACATTTTCGATTCATTATCAAGGTAAGAATCCACCTGCAAAGTTTTTGCTACTAGCTATGAGACATCCTATATACGCACTAACTTTAAGTTATACTTGTTAATGTATACATTATCGAAATTATTTTATATTTTTTACCTCTCGACGCTGAAAACATGAAAATTCGAAGGACAAAATAGACATTATTTTAGTGTTTTATTGATGCCTATACCTACCTTTGTTTATTTTATAAATAAAATAATAAAGGTGCATACATGAGAAGAATTTTCAACCTAAACTAAAACGCCTGTTCAAATGAAAAGATACACGAATTTTCCGGTATGGATTGAGGCTCGAACCCACGACCCACTGGATCACTAGGCAAATATTACACCAACCAAGTCAACTATTAGGCCAACAAACACGTCAATGATCCAGGAATATTTTTAGTATCATTTGACGTATTGACAGATGAGTGTTTATTAATTTATTATCGAACTTAATTACCTCTAGATACTTAACTAATGATCAAGCAATTCAAAGGAGAAGAAAAGGCAGCTTTGTTGATCCAGAGCCTTGATGAATGAGGGATTATTGTAATTAATTTACAAAATTTCTCTCTAATAACGTATTTATGTAATTTTCGATGTGGCAGTAACATTATATCGGTAAAACGGCAACGCAACTTAACCGCTAAAATATAGGTAAGTACCTACTTTACTCTTTTTTTAACTGACGAAAATTTTCGACATTTATCAAAAGAAAAGGAAATAAATCAGTTGAATGATGTTACTTGATTATAAATCTCACCTCGTTTAGTGCGATTAATTCAGCATGAAATTACATCGCGCTGAGAGAAATCACAAATTTTCATTGTCGCCACGGTGACTGCACGATTTATTTAGTACTCATAAACATTAAAAATACGTTTTGACACTTAAATTTTCGATAATTAAACATCTAAGTGGAGTTGTTTTAGTAAATGATTATCGATAAATAATCATAAACTAAAACTACTACACTCGGTTCCTCATAAAGAATTGATAATTAATCCAAATAATGAAATCCAAAAACACTTAAATTTAGAGAAAACACTCATTAATAACATCGCGTTCCAACAAATGTCTCCAATCGTCAACATCTTTCCATGACATCCCAAAAAAAATTCCCCACTGCTTTGAGGGCCGCTGCTCTACTTTCAATTCAATTCAATTCAATTCAATTCAATTTATTTATTTAATAATATTTACATTACAAACTAAGTGTTCAAGGCATACATATTATGGAAGTATATATCAAAATAAAAATATTTAATAAATTAAAAATAACATAAAATCTGGTCAAAGGTGTAGGAGAATCCGCTTCGGAAAACCCCCTAGACACATGGGATATATCAATACCCAAAGCGATTTTGTTCAGCATAGCTGTGGCTCTTCCAACAGGCATAACCATCGGCAGGTTGATCCTGTATATTGGAATGTGAAACAATCTATGCTGACGATGTCTAATGTAATTATCAGGAACATACAAACCAATGCTCTGCATAATTTCAGGATTATCGATCATAGCGCATACATACTTGAAGAAGATGACAAAATTTCTGTGTTTAGGTTAAGTTAGGTTAGGTTAGGTTACAAATAAATAAATTACACCTGATGGTGACAGGGACTGCTCCTCTCGAAACTATAGTTGTGATAAATTTAACGTGTGTGCATTACAATTTTTAATTTAGTTTTAATTTTAAAAAATTTGTCCGAAAATTATTTTATTATATTTTTATACATTTAAACATGTAAGCGTTGTTTTGTGTTTTAAATTCTTGTAGTATAATTTTACAAGTGGGTACTCACTTTAATTATTCTTTTAATGTTTATTTTTCCAATTCATTTAATCTACGAAAATCTGAGTATAGTCCGTCCAACTTATCTGGAGAATAAAGGAGGGCGTCCCAATCGTTGTGGTACTGCCCATAGTCTAAAAATTATCTCATTTGTAGGGAATTTTTTGCAAATTCGTTTTTTCTTAAACAAGTTATTAAGCAGTATACGACACGATAAAAAACAAAAAATGTAAACTAACGTAGAAATAAATTTGTCAAAATATACATTCGTAAAATACGCAACGTCACAAAATGGCGTTTTTTCAAAATCAAAGAAAAATACAGTTTTTAGGAAAAAAACTAAACAATAATAATTCTTTTAGGCCGGCGCCACATTACGCAGATCTTCCGCCGCGTCTTTTCCGTTGCGCCAAATCGGCAAAGCAAATAGATCGACCGATCATCCGCGTAGTGTGTTTAATAAACGCATATTGTTTGGAAAGAAATGTAGCAATGTTCCACGACAGAAGAGACGCGGCGGAAGATCCGCACAGTGTGGCGCCGGTTTTATTCGGTGTCTCATACCTAATGATCATGACCACCATGTTTAACTCAGTAACACCTAAGGATATCAATCGGTTTAGGGCCGTTGTGTCAACTTGGTTTATAGTAATCTTTCGTTCAAAGCATAGATATTTTGCATTTTCCACCGATCAAACCACTCGCTCTCGTAAAAATCTATGCTTTAAATGAACTATTTCTATAAAGTAAGTTGATGCAACCAGTCTTTAATGTGCATAAATAAAAAAGTTTATTTTTGAAAAAAGATGTTTATACAAATGAACTCGTTAATGAATTATGTAATAAAAAGTATAAATAATAAAAATTCTATGTAAAAAATTATCGAATAAAATATGCTCTAAAACTTTTCTCATCTTACGGCTTCTAAATCAATTTTTCCACTTATCCTTGTTCTTTTTTTTCCGGGTTTAGATATTTTAATGCCCATTTCCACGGCCGCTTTACCTTCTTTAACTATTTTGTAAATGGCCGATTCAGAAATACCTGAAGAAATTG
>JADDOH010012327.1:0-37435 GCA_016648135.1 Agrypnia vestita
AATCCACGTTTGAACAGAAGTGGTTAGACACTTCTTAAATTTCACTTACAAATCAGTATCTTCCATTCCCTGAGAATCTCGGGCTGCGATAATGTCAGACAAGGCTTGCCCTGAGCCTCTGTTGCGCCTAGTTGTTGTGAATATATATATATGTTTGTCTTCCCCTACTATGTACTATGAACAGATTGAGCAGATTGGACAACGTGAGACACGCTATCGGTAGGTTTCTTACTTGTGTTTTGAATATAACGTATGCTATTATATCTTGTAAATCTGTCATAAATGGGTGCCGCATGTGGTTGTGCTGACACTGTTCTAAGATGCTATTATGAGATGTTGATAATCAATGCGGGCGGAATCTTTAGCGTATGCCGTTAACTTGGCAACGATTGTATTGTTTTATATTACAGTATTTTAACCCCGATGGTATTATAGTTATGGCGGTTCAATGTAAGGGAGTTTTGCTACTAGCGTTTATTCCTAGGCTACGCCGCATATAATTGGCTTTTAGGCCAACTCCGGACGTGGACGATATCGGCTATCTCTCATATAGGCGAAACTGTAGAGTTCTAGAGCGGTTTCTAGAAGGATGAGTACGGATTAGTTACGTGCGTTTATTATTTCCATAGTTAGGTAAGAATTCGATCTATATTAGTCTAGTCGCGTTAATAAGAATACGAATCTCACCACATATCAAAAGAATTTTGGATAGCTACGGACAGAACGGAGGGGGAATTTTCCTAACCACTAGATAGATCACGACTGGCCAATTTTTGAAAATATAAATTCTTAACGAAAAAAAAATAATATTAGCTTTCATGTAAATATACTTCCGAAGTTCTAAGTTCGACTTAAGTTTTTATTTAGAAGCTTAAAGCATAAAGTGTGTGCTTAAAAGTCCCAAAAGCTGTAATAAAGCTCAATTCGATAGCTTAAAGTCTCAAGCTTTGGGCTTTTCGTAAAACTTACATTATTAAACTTTATAGTTAGGTATTTAGCTTAGGTGTGCAGGTAGGTACGTTGCACACCCATGATTACATTCCCACCCATGACACCCAATATACCATGCTTATTCATTTTTTGGAAGTTGTATATATGTTCAAATTGCGTGGAAAGCTTTCATATATGAGTTGTAAGCGCCTTTTCCATGCGGCCTGTACAAAGCCATTTTCATTCCCCTAAATCCCCACAGATGTCGCTAATGAGAAAATCTATATTGATTTTTTACGGAATTTTGAGAGCAATATACTAGAGAGCAATATTCCCATAATTAATACAGTTTCGTCTCTGTGAGATATCTATAATATACTCGAATCAAAGTAATTCAGAGAACAATTATTATTAAAGACACACTTAAAAAAATCAACATTCTCCACATAAACACTATTCAAAATATTCCCAGTCCCAAAGGTAGAAACTATGTATATTAAAAAATATCAATTACGCAATTCATCAAAGAAAACGAACATATAAAATTCGAAAAAAAACACGTCACCAAGATTACAAGCCAACTTTAAAATCCCAAAGGCATAAATCTTCCAATCGAAAATTAGAAATGTACTTGAAGAGTAGATAACTGATTGATTGCACTCTGTAGGATAGCGAATTCTTCTTTTTCTTCTTCTTCAGTTCTTCACTGCTGAAGAACTGAAGAAGAAGAAAATTTACGGTTGTGGCCAACAGTTCCATTACACGACTACTGTAGGATATTCTAGAATGAACATAATTGTTCTAGAATCTGTACATTTGAGCGTACGTACGTAAAAACTGAAATATACACGTATTTAGAAGTAATCCGCTGGGGGCCCATAACCTAAAGCAAAATTACCAATCAACACAGCAAAATCAGAAAAAAATGGTATAAAATGTACTTATGTAACTTCTATAAAAACAAACAATCTTTGATTTGTGTTCACAATGCAAATCAACCTTCTCCAACCTTCCAAACGTAAAATAATCTCTTAGAGTGAAGCGAAAAATCCCTCAACTCGACACGTCATTCGGAAGTGCGTACTACTGCGTACCACGTTGGCCAATAGTATTTTCCAACGAGATTGGTTGTAACATCCTGATTTTATTGATGTGACATCCGGGTGTGCTATAATGAACGATATCGTGACGTCATTCGTTGTAGTACACCCGACAATACGACTGTAGATACATAATACTTATATAATAGATATATGCCTCATTTTAGACTTCGGTGGCTGGGTCGTGTGGAGAGAATGTCCGAGCATCAAGCACCAAAGTCCCTGCTGAACTCAAGGCCAATAGGGCGAAGGAGCTTAGGAAGGCCAAAACTAAGATGGAGTGACAACGTCCTCAAAGATATCTCTGCCTTAGAGCTTCGAAACTGGAGAGAGCTGGCACTAGACCGAGATGAGTGGAGGAAAATTATTGAGGAGGCCAAGACCCACCAAGGGTTGTAGTGTCAAGAATGATGATGATATGCCTCATTTTAAAGTTTTGAGGCAGTTAATAATTTGTTATAAATATGTTTACTTAGTTTTTTTTTGCTTGCAGCTTGAGCCTATCGGCTCCTTCAGTTATTTTGCAGCAAGTATCGGTTAGGTAGGTACCTACCTGGTATTAACCTTTTCCATATTAAATTAAAAACGCGCGGCCCGGTACTGTACCATGTATATGTAGACTTTTAAGTCAGATGTTAATATTTTACATTTATTAGTTACATTAATCATTAATACAACAGTTAATATGTATGTAAGTGAATATATGCCTCAATTATCGTAGGTATTAAGTTTTTACAATACGCCCTTTCTCATTTTCGGGTTTCGTGTCTACCATATGCGTCGGAATCTCCATACAACTTAGTAAGTTGTATGAAAAAACCATTAGAAATTTCTAAAAATCCAAAATTATACTATAATTATTATTTTTTTAACGAAAATTTGATAGATCTCTTTGATCGTCGCCACGAGTCTGCTGGCAAAGTTTCAGCTCGATTGGATCACGGGAAAAGGGTTAAAAATCGATCCAAAGGTTTTTCTTTTTTCGTCAAGCAAGAAGCAGACGCTACGAGTTAAAAGAAAGGGAGTTAAAATGAGAAAAAAAATTGATCATCATGAATAACGGCATAAAGCATCTAATTCGGCCCCTGCTACTACAGAGTAAATTGTCAATCCGGCATCACACGCTCTGCGCACTGTGCATCGCGCACTGCGCTCGCCGCACCACTCCCCACCTACAACACATACGCGTATTGACTGTTAAATTAACGTCAGTTTCTTCGAGAAAACATTTGTTTGTTGCTTTCGGTATGTTTACATAACTAGAGACATATTTACATAATTAGAGACAATGTCAACTCAGCTTATAGAGAGAGGAAAGATTGATAACATGCACTTAGGCCCGGTTGTTTCAAGTTCGATTAAAGTAAGCGTTCTTGTAAAGCATAGATTTTTACGAAAACGGATCGTCTGATTGGTGGAGAACGTAAAAATCTATGCTTTAAAAGAACGCTTACTTTAATCCAACTTGCAACAACCGGCCCTTAGGCATCAGGTTGGTTTCTTTCTTGTTGAGTCAGAAGCTTTTCTCTCTTCCGTGCCGTTTAATAATTATTTGCATTTTTCAAACTTCACTTGCGGATTTTCCCAGAACTGCCGACGCTTGCAATAACAATACGCGTTAGTCAGGCTTCAAATTCACGGTCACTGCACCTCGTTATTTGAAAACGCGGCGTTTCCTCTTAGTATTCCCGCCTCAGTGGAATAATTGTTATTGACATTGAAGAGTCTTTTAACTTTTCTCGGAAACTCCGGTAACCTTCGATCGTAATTCTTAAGACTGAAACCTTGGCCGGTTAAATTGCATTTGCAATAAAAAACGTGGATTCATTCCTTTTTACTCCCTTTATATTAACTCGTGGCGTCTGCTTGCTTGCCGTCAACAAAAACTTTGGATCGATTTTTGACCCCTTTCCAGTGATCCAAACGAGCTGAAACTTGACAAGTAGACTCGTGGCGACGATCAAGAAGATCTTTCAAATTTTCGTTAAAAAAATTAATAATTATAGTAAAATTTCAGATTTTTAGAAATTTTATTGTTTTTTTTTAAATTGGAATCATTAGAAAAGTTTGATTAGCAACGGCGGCCCGATAACGTCGCGGAATATTTTCTAAATTTGAATTACTCCGTCGGTATACATAATAGGTACTTCACTACGAATGTCGAAAATCTAAATTCACTGACAAATGTTTTTAGAATTTAATCTTCAAAGCATGAAGTGTCTTATCAAAGCTCAAAACATCTGACATTTTAGAAATATATTAAATTACTGTAAGTTTAGTGTTATGTTATATGTTTTAATTCGTCTTTAATTTCTTTTAGATTTCTGCTTAGTTTTGAAGAATTCTACATAACTCAAATAAGAGTCTGACTAAATCATTTGACGCTGGAAATTCATAAGCTACGATATTGATGATAATTGAATCTATCAAAATCTTGACATCTCAAAACATCTGACATTTTAGAAATATATTAAATTTAAGTTTAGTGTTATGTTATATATTTTAATTCGTCTTTAATTATTGTTATATTTTATAAAGAAAGGGAGTATAGTAAAAACTTGGTTTTTATGGGTTACTTTTTTACTCCCTTTATATTTGGTCCTTACATATGAAATTGGCGTTTAGTATGGGAGGAACATAAAGCCGATTTTTTTATTATAATATATTTATTTAATCAAAGTATGTACCATTGCTATCTATGCACTTTTGCCATCTCATAGGTAGTTCATCGATCCCTTTACTAAAAAAACCATTCGGATGGGAATCAATAAAATTTTTGAAGGCGGTTTGGACTGCCCCATCGGAGTTGAATTTTTTCCTTTGCAAGAAGTTATCCAAATTTCGAAAAAAAATGTAATCTGTTGGGGCAAGGTCCGGAGAGTACGGTGGATGTCTTAGACGTTCCAATTGAAGCTCCTTTAATTTGGTAGCCGTCTGTTGTGCAGTGTGTGGTCTAGCGTTATCATGAAGCAGCAGTGGACTAGAGCGATTAACCAGCCTCGGTTGTTTAGCAGCTAGCTTTTCCATCATGGTTTGCAGTTGCTGACAATAGACATCTGCCGTAATCGTCTGTAGTGAACGACACCAGCACTAGTCCACCAAACGCTCACAAGTAACTTTTTTGGAGTCAATTTTCGCTTGGGGCATGGTTTGGCTGGTTCGGCAGGGTTCAGCCATTGCGATGAGCGCTTCCGATTATCGTACAGGATCCACTTTTCATCACAGGTAATGATTCGATTTAAAATCCCTTCATTATTGTGCCGGTTGAGAAATGCAACGCAGCAGTCAACGCGCGTTTGTTGATTTGCTTCAATCAATTCGTGAGGTACCCACCTTTCAAGCTTTTTCACCTTATCAATTTGCTTCAAGTGGATTAAAACAGTTTTATCACTAACACCGCAGCCTGCAGCTAACTCGGATGTGGTTTGTGATGGATCCGCTTCCACAATAGCCTTCAATTCTTCATTATCAACTTTGGTCTCCGGCCGTCCACGGGGCTTGTTCTGCAGGTCGAAATTTCCAGAACGAAAACGTTGGAACTAAAAACGCACTGTGTTTTCTTTTGCGGCACCGTCGCCATACACATCATTAATCCTTCGATCCGTGGAACTCGTACTCGTAAATAACGCGATATTTCAAGATTTTCATTTTGTAAACTGAGTGACGCAAAGAAAAAAACAATTGAGGAAAAAACAAATAAATTATAATTTTCAAAACACAAATACATGAGTAAATAGCTGTATAAATTTGGATTTGGAATTCCTAACCAAAGCGAAGATATTTGAGATCAAATTTGCCAGTACGGCAAAACGCCAAATTCATATGTAAGGACCTAATATTTACCCGTGGCGTCTGCTCGCTTGCTTGCCGGCTTGCCGTCGAAAAAACTTTGGATCAATTTTTGATCCTTTTCTCGTGATTCAATCGAGCTGAAACTTTGCAAGCAGACTCGCGGCGACGATCAAGAAGATCTATCAAATTTTCGTTAAAAAATAATAATAATTATAGTATAATTTTGAATTTTTCAAATTTTTAATAGTTTTTTCAAATTGGATTCATTACCAAAGTTTGATTACTAGCGACGGCGGCCCGATAACGTCGCGGAATATTGTCTAAATTTGAATTACTACGTCGGTATACATAATAGGTACTTCACTACGAATTTCGAAAATCTAAATTGAAAATCTAAATTTAATCTTCAAAGCATGAAGTGTCTTATCAAAGCTTAAAACATTTGACATTTTAGATATTAAATATATTAAATTACTGTAAGTTTAGTGTTATGTTATATGTTTTAATTCGTCTTTAATTGTTGTTATATTTTACAAAGAAAGGGAGTATAATGAAAAATTGTTTTTTTGGGTTACTTTTTTGTATTTTACATTCGTAGTAATTAAAAAGTATATATTTATTAGAGACACTAACAGGATAATAGGTACATGATACTCTAATATTAAAACATTATAAATGAAGACCATGCCCATTATCCCAATTACAAGTGTCTTCGGCACGCTCTAGTAACATGCATTTTTGCATTTAAGTACATTTATGTGTATTGTATATTTAGTGTTTGAATGTAGTGCGATTATTATTTAATAAATAATTGATTTAATGGATCTATAGGTTCAGGTCAACGTTTAGAAAATGAATGTTGTGTATGAGTGAGTTTTTGTTTGTTGTGTTGTGTATGAGTAATGTAATATTATCTACGTTGATTTTTTTTCGTTGTGTCTAAGATACGTCGGTAATATATATTTTCAAAATACGGTGTGGTAATTAATTCCATTGTATCTATTGCCAAAAAACCTTTCTTATATGATCGTTCATAGTTTCAATAGGAGCTACTTACATGTTGAATGCTGCGATGTGTCGACCGCAAAGTTTCGTTCAACAATGGATACGCTTTTGTTTTAACAATAACACGGTACGTGAATGGAATCGAGAGTAAATATTATAACATGGCAATGACACGCCCGAAGATCAAATATTACCGGTGTTCTCAGTAACAATAATTTATTCTTTTATTGACTGAGACCGATTGAGTTCTTAGAATTCTACGGTTATTTAGCGTGTGCAGAAATGCGTTATTATAAAATGTCATTATGATATATTTCACGATCGTTTTCTATCCACTGCTGAATGAAAATCTCCTACTTCTATATAACATCGTTATTCACTGCTAGGCATTTTCGTATAGTTTCACGACTTGGTCAGTTCTGCGAGCTTTCTGGCAGATTTTATACATAACAGGATATTTATTTATTTATTAAGGAATCTTTACAGTTTTTTAAACATATAATGTAAAAGCATAGTGTTAATTTCATGGATCATTTAAAAAGATTCATAGATGTTTAGAACAAAGTTAGATAAGATATTTTTAAGTCAATTATGTTGAATTAATTAATGAATAGTAGTAAGTAACAAACAATGTTAAGACTGAATAACTGAGTAAGTGATTGAATGTGAAAAAAGTAAAAGTATATCAAGAAACGAGTTAAATAATGGGTGAAAAAGGATGAAGAGGTAGGAGTCAGGATAGAGGTGGAGGGAGAGAATATTAGATATTGTGAGTGAATGGTCAAAGTCGATTTAACACATGTAATCTAAAGCATTCTTTTGAATTCGGTAAGACCTATGTTGAAGAGGTCTATATCGATACAATTATTATTGAAAGCTTCGCATGCGCGATATAAAAATGTATTTTGTGTATGGGATGCTCTGTTTCTCGGAACATGGAAGAGCGCGTTTTGTCGGGTACGTCTGCAGGGAACATGAAAAGAGATTAAGTCCGGTTGACTTGACTCCAGGGACAAAGATAATTATATCTTTGTCGAGTTGAGGGGTTGTCTAGTTGAGTTAGTGTCATATGAACGGTGAAAGTACATATCAATTAAACGTGTTGACGCGAGTTTACGTGATAGATTGCGTATATACGATAGATTTCTGGTGCTAAATACATGTTACGTGTATATTTGTATCAACAGGAACACAGATTTGTTCAATGCACTTGTGAAAACACTAGGAAGCCGGGATGTGATATTGTCTAGATTAGTGTCTTTCTTAGCGCATTGCGTTCTTAAGATTGGGAGGAATTGTCGCGAATCATAACATTCCATATTGTTAAAGATGGTGATAATAAAAAAAAGTTTCTAAGATATCTCTACATGAGAGAGTACGGGCATTATCCTTGGCTTTACCCAACCGAGTCCCTCCAGGGTATGCTTGGCTACAACAGTTTAGAGCAGTGGTTCCCACGGGGACCCACCAAAAATTTTTTTTTTTCGGAACCCACCTCCTGCCTCACATTTTCCCAATTCATATTGTAACCATACGAAATACTGTTTAATTAAGAAAAGAAAAAAAACCCAAATATAATCGAAATTTTCAATTACGAAACATGTTAATAATATATGATATTTTAATGGGAAGGATGAATTTTTTGCCTCTTTTTTGTCATAACAGCATTAGCGTTGGCTTCAATATTAGTCATTTTTAGTCGCAGCGAATTCGATACGTACAATTTATTTCTGGACGAGACGTATTGCGCGGTGTTGTGATTGCGACCCACGTAATATCCGCTCGCGACCCATAGTTTGGGAAACAATGGTTTAGACACTAAAAGGAATGTGTATCTTATACGCATTTTTATCGATTGTTGCGCGGTATAATCGACAATCCTGAGCATTGGTTTGTATGTTCCCGATAATTACCCAAGACAGCGTCAACAATAGATTGTTTCACATTCCAATATACAGTACCAACCTGCCAATGGTTATGCCTGTTGAAAGAGCTACTGCTATGCTGAACAATATTACTCTGGATATTGATCTGTCTCTGAGAGGGTATTCCGAAGCAGGAATCTCCTACAACTTTGATGTGAATGATTTTATATGTGTTTAATATTTGCTTTTGTTTATATATGTTTATGTATTTCTGACTTATTTATAACATTTACGAATTAAATTTGTGTCTGTAATGTAAATTTTATATAAAAATAAATAAATTGAATTGAATGCGTGCGATACAAAAAAATACGAAGACCGCAATTTACCACACCAATACAACGCTAATTTAATGGCTTAATCGACGCAATTTTAACGGTTTCACTGCCTGGGTTCCCGTAAAATCCTACTTTCACGGTTCCAGCATCGATGGTTATATACAATAAAACGTTTGCGTTTAATCGATCCACTTCAATGCTGCCGTTACAAGCTAATCATTATCATCTCTTGCCATTATTACTTCCTTTTTTTTAACTCGTGGCGTTTGCTTGTTTTCTTGACGAAAAAACTTTGGATCGATATTTAACCCTTTTCCCGTAATTCAATCGATCTGAAAATTTGCAAGCAGACTCGTGGCGACGATCAAAAAGATCTATCAAATTTTCGTTAAAAAATAATAATAATTAGAGTATAATTTTTGATTTTTAGAAATTTTAATGGTTTTTTTCAAATTGGAATTATTACAAAAGTTTGATTACTACCAACGGCGCCGGCGGCCCGATAACGTCACGGAATATTTAAAATTTGAATTACTCCGTCGGTAGGTATAATAGGTACTTCACTACGAATTTCGAAAATTTATGACAATTGCTTCATAGATGACAGCACACCGGTTTTTTGGGAAGAAATCAAATAATAAAGAGATATTTTTAGAGATTTTTGACATAGATATTTGTCTAGACATGTTTCATTTTCAGTCAATCAATTATTACATGATGGTAAACTTAATTTACAAAGAAAGGGAGTAAAATAAAAACTTGGTTTTTACGGGTTAGTTTTTTTTACATTGAAAAAATTCAAATATAGACGCCGCAGCCTTTATAGAGACGCATCGAATAGCACACGCGCAACCATCCGGTTTCGGTGTATTCTAATTTTAGAATAGAACACCGTGTCGTCAATCAACCGCGGCTGTCGAAGTTTGCACAACTGCCGCTAGGCGCCCGGAAGGTTATTGTCGCATTCTCGCGAATACCAAGTGTCCGCTTCTGAGAATGCGGCCATTCAGGTCTTGGGCAATTTGGGTCAGCAGATGACGGCGCTCGATCAGCCCTGGTTATCCCCGGGCCGATGAATCACCCCGAGGAGAAACTTGCGGAGACGGAAGAGACGAGAGAGAGAGACGAGGAAGAGAGGAGGTATTTTACCGTATGGTACGCTCGAAACTCGAGCCAAAGTACGATCCGCTGCGAACCAGTAAATTTGGTTAATATGCAGGTACCTTTACAGTGCTTGCACACAGATGATACTTTGATCTCTCATCTCAGAGATATTTTATATAGGTAAAGGTCGACATGTATCAGATATGTCATTCTACTGTGCACTAGGGATGGGTAAAAAATATCGATATATCAGTATATCGATATATATTTTTTTAAATATCTGTATTTATCGCCGATATTGTTTTTCGCGATATTTCAAATATCGATATTTTTTTTGAGTATCAGATTAGTATGTTTTTCGATATTTTTTTTCAATCGCTAAAGTTTAGTGTGTTGGTCTATACATTTTTGTCGTCTTTTTCGTTGGTGACTTTTTTTTTGGTCATCAAAAGCGTTTTTCCCTAAATTTGTTTACATTTTTGAAAAATTATATCGAAAAATATCGATATATTCCATCGATATTTTTATTACGATACATCGATATTTTTTTCTCGTTTCATCGATATGTTTTTTCCGATGACCTTTTTTTTGGTCACTTTTTTCCCTTACTTTTGTTACATTTTTGAAAAAATAATATAGAAAATTATCGATAATTTTTCTCGATACATACCTATCAATTATTTTCGATACTTTTTTAAAACATCGATTCGATATATATTGATATTTTTTTTCATTTACCCATCCCTACTGTGCACAAAAAACGTAATAGACTGTGAGTCATAGTTCGCGCACAACTCACGTCACTTTCGAAGCGAGCCTCCGAGACATGTCTCATCCGTGTACACGCACATTAGAAGGCTTTTTGCATTACTGTCCACATATGCGAGAGCCTACAGATAATGACATTATTTTATATACATTTATATCGAAATTACTGTCCTAAATTATATATTTTTCTTAATTTCTAGTATTGTAATGTAATAATTAACAACTTGATCGAAACGTAATACACTATTATCGCACAAACATTAGTTTTTAAGGTGGTAATTTCTACAAGCGGAAAAAAATATAGATCACATTCATAGAAATACACACCTTACCATTATTAACGATCGTTTAGGTCAACCATAGGGCGGTGAATGGAGACCCACTGCATTCCCAGGACCGTTTTATGAGCGAAAGCTCCCATATCGGTCCTACTCATACATCGCCAGGTTGACATTTTTTTACTCTAAAGGCCATATCTGTGCCGCGTCGTGTAAATGGTGACTCGGCAAGGAGAGGCCTGCAAAAGTCCATTCACTGTCCCTCTCCCACAATAAGGAACTCTTTATTAAATGAAAAGTAAACAAAATAATACATACAAAGGTCATAGGTCAACCGCCGAGAGGTTTTGTGTGACTCGTGCGAAAAAATATATTTCCCTTTCATTTGCACTACCGTTGGCTCCATACAAAAGAAGAAGCCAGACGACAACAGAATGATGCCAAAGTTAATCCCGGTTATACTATATTTCAATTGCACATCTATCACAAGGGTCGTATTTCTTGTTGGTAAGAAATACTCTTCTTGAATTTTTTACATACTATGTGAAACGGGTAGGTAAGAACTAGTATTGGACGATCCGTCAGAGATTGTATCACACCGCCGTGCGCTGGTTTTGCATTAATTGAGAGAAAGTTGCGGATCGTGGGACGTCACGCGTCATGGTAATACACCATTGTGCGTTTCTCCGTGACGCGAATAGTGCCATTGGTTCTAAACCGTTCGTGTTCAATTCCCGGTCTTTATTCTTATATCTGTTGCAATTTGCATCGTGCTTTTGTTTGTAATAGTCATCATAGTCATCGAATGATAAAACAGTAATCACAAATGATACAACATTGTAAAATGTTTAATAACAAAATTACCAGTGATGCAACGAATACTACTTTCACGAATACGAACATCAAGCCTACTATTCGGCGAATACGAATAATTCAACAAGGTAATAAATAATACACCACTGTTCTTTTTTTATTAAGAGATTTAATAATTAAAATTTTACCGACAAATTTTTGTTCAAAAAGCGCATTTCGTTTATCCGTTTGTACATTCCCAGCGATCGAAAATAAAAATCATTGTTTTCACGCTTACGACAGATTATTAGATTAGATTTAATTTGAAATCATTTTATAAGAGTTAACGCTTTTACAAACAACGGGAATTAAATGGAACGAATAATACGTATTGCAAAACAAAAACTACATAAAATGAGCACCTAACCTTATTAATAACCCAACGAAACTAGATGAAAGAACTCATGTTTTGCTGTGAAACATGTAACAATGGAAAACTTGAGAACTCAACAAATCCATTCATTCAATGTTAGTGGAATCCCCGATAATAGAGTGCGTAGGTGTGTTCGGATAAACGGTGCACAGCCAAACCGTAATTTGCGTTGCATTCAGTTATAAATAATTTGTTTTTAATATTCGTGATGATATTCGGCGAATATGAATATTAGTATTCGTATTCGTTGCATCACTAAAAATTACTGTTTCAAATATCATATTTGTTTTATTAACCATTCCAATATATGTTTGTATCTTGGAATGGCCAAAGTAATTCATGCAATGCATTCCATTGATACAATACAATTTTTTTTTTAAATAGGCTATGCATATTTTTTATCACGGCTAAGAATAATATGTTTGTACGCGTAATTAAAAAAATAATTGCCTATTACGGCGGTTACATTTCTTTGTAGATTGTTACAATTGCCTACGATTAAAAATTTGCCATTTTTGATAAAGATTTTCAGTTAGAAGACGCATGTACATGTTTGAAGATCTTTATAAAATAACGAATTTCTAAAACACCATATATTTTTTTAAAGTTACACGGTTTTTTAAATTTGGGGGACACATCTTAATTTTTTTATGTATAGTACGATGTACCTTCAATATTCGTCATTCATCATATATCGGGAAGGATGAACATAAAAAAAGAACGAATATCAAACGAAAATCTCCCGAAGGAATTAACTAAAAATGGTTTAATCCGTTCCCTGTCCCAAATTTTATCAATCTAGTCTTTAACAACAACAGAAAATATATGTATGTATATATTACTCCAAAATTGATCTCGGATATCATCGCAAATACTAAATAATAAGCTTTGTATTTAAGTTTATTACATAAATATATAAATAAAATTTTGCACAGAAATTTGAAAGAAGTTAAAAAAACCAATTGTTTTTATTTCCATATGACTGTCAATCGTGATATCACAGTATACCCAGAACACTAGTTTATCTCCGGCCTGTCGGCGAGTTATTAGCCTACTCTTGCGTTGACGCTAGGGTTGTCACTTTACTCGTAGCGTCTGAGATTCCGACGCATAAGGTAGACACGAAACGCGAAAATTTCTGTAATTAGTATACCTAGTTTCTGCACTTAAATTGCAAGAACGCTGATTAACGTCAACGTAGACTTTTAAAAACTCACAGTCTTTGTGATAATCAACACACCTTTTTAGTAAAGCACCACAAACATAAAAAAAGGCATTTTTTTCAGGAAGCGCATTTTTTTCTAAAGCGGCGGCTGCCAGCGCGAATGGCACCGAAGGCACGGCCCTTACTGCCGCCGCCTTGTGCCCCCATATTCCATGCCAATGTGTGCGTCACAGTGCGCGCGTACACGGCGCCGAGCACGCACGCACACACGCTAATGGGTAGCTGCCAGTGTGCATGAAGACGTATTACTGTTCTTAGTATACTGTGGTGATATGAATTTTTTCACAGTATCGTAATCTGTTCACTTTTTGAACGGCCCGCCGCGTCGTACCACGGCTAGCGCGACCAATTCCACGCGGCCTTATTTCGCCGGTAAAACCAAAGGTAAAACCGCTGCTGCAATGTTGACGTCCGCCTGTGACTTGTCATATTGTTCCAAGTTCAAAATTTACTGTTGCGTCGGCGGACGAAAACAGCGGTCGCCATTTTTTATGTTTTTTTGGTTTGTTTCCACCAAAGAATGTTTTTACATTTTACGCAGTTGAATTTCAAAAGGTACCTATCTACCCCTTGACGTGTGTAATTCTGTGGGCGAAAGGAACAATTGAATGAGTAAAAAATGCAGATCTTCAGGAGCCAAAACAAATTTTGGGAAATATCTCTTAAAGCCTTTGTTAATTTTATCTAATTATCGCATCAGTAGTTTTGTTTTTTGAACAAGAACGTTGAACCAAGTTGATTAATGTCTTTGTTTCTTGCCAATTTTTTCAAATAATTAATCATGTCATCTGTCTTTTTTGAAAACATTAAAAAATAGTCGCATTTTATTTTATTTTCTGACTCATTTAATTTTTCTTTGGTAGACATGCATTTAAAGAACAATTCTACATACTGAACTAAAAACTCGATTCGATTCTATTGACTCATTCGGTTATTTATTTCGCCCACAGAATTTATTCCTTTGAAATTTAAAGTAAGTAAGTACTTAGAATGGTAAGAAAGATATATGATGCAAGTGTTGACGGCGCCAGAAAAAGAGGGCGACCACGGAAGACGTGGCATGACCAGATTAACCAGATACTGGAAGATGGTCCTGTTAGAAGTCTGAACAACCGTCGAGCTTGCATGCGAAGATGTATGAATGTAGACGAAGCGAAAGTTGTATGTCAGGACAGAAGAGTATGGCGCTCTATCCTCTCTGCCTACCCCCTCGGGGAAACGGCGTGATGGTAAGTAAGTAAGTAAGTAAGTACTTAGGTACCCGTATTTCTTGTTTAAAAATATTTTTATGAATGTTTTAATCTCATATCTGTTTTAATTGAAGGTTTAAGACATGTTATGTCTAATATTCTTTGTATTCTGACAAGCAATAAAGCGAAATACATTCCAGTTTGAACGTGAGAAAAAGTTAGTAGGTACCTACTTAAGACACATTATTACCCGTAGACGTACCATAAATACGTCTATGTTATTACCTATTACCTAACCTTTTCAATGAATTGAATTTTTCGCAATTTCTTTGTTTGAGAAAAAGAATGATATGACAATACTATACGTAAATATAATGGTTTCCGGCAAAGTGCGTAACTAGTAATTTATACTGTTTATGTTGTGAATTCATGGATTATTTTTAACGTCACTTTTTGTATACTGCGTACCTACCTACTCTTCAATCATATTCGATCAATTTGGTGCGGTCAAATCATAGATAAAATAACACGATAGTCGAATTTTTATGTCTATATTCTGTGGTCAAATTAAGAGCTGTTGTGATAGGCGGGAAAAGGGAAAATTGAGGGTGCTTATATTGCTTATCACCACGCACGGATGCGATAAATCCTGATATTGAAAATGTGTTGAAGGTTCAAGTGGGTTATCGATCGCATTGTTGCATTTGTTATCAACCGTAACATACCTACCATAGAGAACCGTGTTGTTTTCTTTTTGGTAGATATATTGTACGGGTGTACCAGAGCTAGCAGCAGAAGCTTGGCCGGTATAGTCCGTCTAACTTATCTGAAGAATGGCCAAATTTGGAACTAACGACGCCATATTGAATTATCTACAGCTGACAGATCTTTGACAGACTTGTTTACAGAGGGGTTCACGAATGTTTCGATATTTTTTTAAGAAAATTTTAGATTGTCACCATGCCAAAGACCATTAAAAGCGGTGTTCGGGAAATAATCTTGAAAAAGCACACGTTTTTTGAAGAGGAACAACGTCTAAAAGCCCCAATTATACTGTTTGATTTTGTTCATAGACTTATTGCCGCCACTTCAGGTTAGTGCTGCCATGCAGTTATAATGATTTTCCCATACTTAGTTTTTTATTATACTATTATACAATTTCTTCAGGTATTTCTGAATCGGCAATTTACAAAATAGTTAAAGAAGGTAAAGTGGCCGTGGAAATGGGCATTAAAATATCTACACCCGGAAAAAAAGAACAAGGATAAGTGGAAAAATTGAATTAGAAGCCGTAATATGAGAAAAGTTTTAGAACATATTTTATTCGATAATTTTTTACATAGAATTTTTATTATTTATACTTTTTATTACATAACTCATTAACGAGTTCATTTGTATAAACATCTTTTTTCAAAAATAAACTTTTTTATTTATGCACATTAAAGACTGGTTGCATCAACTTTCTTTATAGCAATAGTTCATTTAAAACATAGATTTTTACGAGAGCGAGTTGTTTGATCGGTGGAAAATGCAAAATATCTATGCTTTGAACGAAAGATTACTATTAACCAAGTTGATACAACGGCCCTAAACTGATTGATATCCTTAGGTGTTACTGAGTTAAACATGGTGGTCATGATCATTAGGTATGAGACACCAAATAAAACCGGCGCCACACTGCGCGGATCTTCCGCCGCGTCTCTTCTGTCGTGGAACATCGCTATATTTCTTTCCATACAATATGCGCTTATTAAACACACTACGCGAATGATCGGTCGATCTATTTACTTTGCCGATTTGGCGCAACGAAAAAACGCGGCGGAAGATCTGCGTAATGTGGCGCCGGCCTAAAAGAATTATTATTTTTTGTTTTTTTTCCTGAAAATTGTATTTTTCTTTGATTTTGAAAAAACGCCATTTTGTGACGTTGTGTATTTTACGAATGTATATTTTTGTAAATTTATTTGTACGTTAGTTTACATTTTTTGTTTTTTATCGTGTCGTATACTGCTTAATAACTTGTTTAAGAAAAAACGAATTTGCATAAAATTCCCTACAAATGAGATAAGTTTTAGACTATGGGCAGTACCACAACGATTGGGACGCCCTCCTTTATTCTCCAGATAAGTTGGACGGACTATAGATTCCTGCCTATGTTGTGAGTCTAAAATGTTCAAGAAACCATGGCCTAATATCAATAGTTATGGAGATATGCAGTATCAAAGATTGTATTTTTTTTTATTACTGACTTATTTTTTGCAAAAAGTTGAACTATCATTACAGTAACCTGTATCGATTATGAAGAATTCATACTACTTAAGAAATTAAAAAAAAAAAAACTTTTTTCAATTTTCGCAAGGTTTTTATCATTTTATTCGGCTTGTATTAAAGCGAATGAATTTTTCATAATCTACATAAGTTACTGTAACGATAGTTCAACTTTGTGCAAAAAATAAATTATAAACATTGAATAAATATGCAAACTTTGATATTGCATATCTCCATAACTATTGATATTAGGTCATGGTTGCTTGAACATTTTGGACTCACAACATAGGCAGGAATCTACCGGCCAAGTTTCTGCTGCTAGCTCTGGTACAAATTTATTTAATGTAAAAATTATAGGTCGAAACTGAAACTATCCTCTCTGTTTATTTACCCGGCAATATTTTTAAAATTATCCTACAAAATTTCGCTTTATTATTTTATTTTTGTTTCCTTGAAGTCAAGGTTCCCCAATTTAATAGATTTTTCTTTTTCCAGAATCACCACAATGAAGCTGCTACTATTGGCTGTCTCACTAGCAATCGCTCTTCCCTCCATCCAATCACAATGCGTCACTGGAGATGACAACACCTCAACACAGAATAGCACGAGAGCAGCTCTCTACAGGTATAATTTTTTGGTTATACAGTAGAATAAGTTTTTTGTCAAGAATGTTCAATACTATTTGATAAAATGTATACAGGATATCTCTTAGCTAGTAGCAAAAACTTAGGGAGAGTCTTCATTCAATTTTGAATACAAAACATTCTTCACACTTTGGGTGAAATATCAACAGTTAAGGAGATAAGTGACATCAAAGTTGGCATTTTTTAAAACCAAATTAATTAATCAATTAGAAAGACATACAGAAAAATCTAATTCACGAAAAAATATTAGGCTACTACTGGGATTCGAACCCAGGTCACCTTTCCGGGGCCGGTGCTCTGATCACTAAGCTATAGTAGCCCTCTATGTTTCCGTGAATATTATATGTAATTCTCATTTTTATTAATTGATTAATTTTTATTTTTGTCCTTTTTCATAGTTCTGGTTCATCTTTTGTAAAATTTTAGACTATCAGTAAAGTAATTTAAATGGAATATTAAAAATTAATTCGCTCTGATACAACTTAAATAAAATGATCAAGATTTTGCACAAATTTGAATAATATTTTTGTACGTTTTTTTTCATTTTACTTGACTTTTATTTTCATGCAAAACAAATAAAATGAAAAAAAAAAACATACAAAAAAAATATTTTTCAAATTTATGCAAGGTTTTAATTATTTTATTTAGCTTGTATCAAAGCAAATGAATTTTTAATATTCCATATATAAGTTACACAAAGTAAATTAGAAATATAAAAAAAAATGAAAACTTTGATATCGCTTATCTCCGTACCTGTTGACATTTCGCCCGAAGTGTAAAGAATATTTTCTATTCAAAATTGAATGAAGTAGACTTCCCCAAAGTGTTTGTCACTAGCTAGGAGATAGATACCTTGTAGGAGCAAAAAAATTCTGCAACAGAATTAAAAGTGCTTTTTCATATCTTTTTTACTACAAAGATATTGTGAGAAATAATAGTTTTAGTTAGCTGTTGGCAATTTGAGTTATTGGTAGTATTCAATTAAGTTACATATATTTAGTATTTTCTGTTCATTCAGACCTTCAAGACCCATGAAATTTATATATTGCATTCAAATCTATTAGAGGTCTTTTCTGGTCTTGCATCGTTTACTGGTTAAGTTGGCTATCTCGCATCTCCTTTTCTACACTGGTCCACAATGTTGCTTCCTCGTCTTGTCCCCGTCGCAATTCTGATGATCTTTTTGATAATGTGACAATCACATCAATGCATTAGTGACCATAAAAATACAGTTTGGATTCTTTACTGACGGTCACTGTCTTGAAACGTTGTTTCTTACATGGTCCATATTGTTAGTATATTATAAATGATGTCTCAGTTCTCAATTTGTTCAATATTGGAGGTAAAAATGTTCTCAGGTTTTAAAAAGTATAAAATTGTGAAACACCGGTCAGAGCGAATGACGTCACGCCTTAGTACCCATCACCGTGTCTTTCGACTATTGCCATAGACACAATGCAATGTTTACCGAGGCTTGACGTCTCGTAGACGAAATGACAGCTGCGGGCGTTTTTGTACGACATTAAAAATATGTAGATAAAAATGCAATTATTTGCGTAAAAACTTAATTTATTACTGAAATAATGTTATTTTCGGTAATAGTGGACGTGTACTTGCTATATAGAATTTTATTTGAAAATCTGTCATCATGCCTATTCAAGTCTTATACATATATCTTCTCCTGCATGCTTGTTGACTAAGAATCTTGTATATATTTTTCTATTCTAGGTGTTCTCACAATGCTAAGATCAACCTTATACATATTCATTTAATTTTTTTAATTCTTTTCTCTCTCAAGCCACATATGTATACCTAAATGATTTCATTTCCACTGCGTTCAGCTTACATTCATTCCTCTTGTTTCTAAACATTATTGCTTCGACCCTGTTTAAGACGGCTATAACCTGTTGTCGAACCCTGAATCATTGTGGAATAAATTTGGGACCAAAAATACTTTATATATGACCATTTATGTATTATGTATTGGAGGAAATAATTATCATTCAGTTATAATTGAGTATACTGTAAATTGAAGAATATCTATTTCCTGATTTGTTTGCATTCATAATTGTAATATAATATTTCTCTACTCAGGGACTTGCGATTCGAAGGTCATAAATAACAAACTTAATAGACATCAACACATTGTATTTGCATCGGATATTATCCAAATTGCGAATTGTCGTCCGTAGAGATACAACTCCAAAGCATTTCATTCAAAGTTATTACAGTCGTACGTGATGGTCAATATAATGGATAACAAAATTGCTTTACTGAAAATGATATAATAAGGTTGTATTGTTATTAGCGGTTGGCGGTTGTTATTGTGATGCGCTTATTTATAAAGTCAATGTAGTTTAGCACAATTAAAATTCAGTATTTATT
This sequence comes from Agrypnia vestita, assembly GCA_016648135.1. Classification (NCBI taxonomy): domain Eukaryota; kingdom Metazoa; phylum Arthropoda; class Insecta; order Trichoptera; family Phryganeidae; genus Agrypnia; species Agrypnia vestita. Next base: position 20,118 of record JADDOH010012327.1, read on the forward strand.
TAAATACAAACTACACAAGTGAATAAAAAATGCACTAATATTTTTTTATTCACTTTTGGTTGTATGCCATTTACACAATTATATTTATGCTTAAACCGTAAGGATGTTTCTTTGTTTTTTACTATTTTTTTCAATGGTGCCTATGCACACACATAAATAAATAAATTGACTAATTGGCAATTTGTGAATTATAGAGCTCTATTATCTACCAAAACTATCTTATATAATAATATATGTAGGTACATAATACAACTAGAGTTGGTTTTAACAAATTCTCAGAAAGGTAGAATTGTGCTACTATTTAAACATTTCTAGTCATTGAAATTGAACCTTAATTGAAATTGAGCCCTTGCCCGGAATAACGTTGTATCCAACACAAATGTCAATTTTGAGTTATTGATGGAGTTATGTTAGGTATGTTATTATGCATCGATTAAGGTAAATAATATGTCAAGAAAAAAATATTTAGGCTTCTGGCTGCATTTTAAAGTTATTGGTTTGTGGAATAACGTTGTATAGTGTTTCTCAAAATGGCGTCGCCGAGCGTCAATATCGTGGAGCGTGGTTTAATTCACATGAATAAAGGGAGAAAACGAACATCTAATGTTTTAAATTGGAAAGATATCAAAGCCAATAAGTTGAAGGATGCAGGAAAGGAGTTTTTATCCAGAAAAAATATTATCAAACCTGCAATTGACCCGCCAGAACATGTTTGTGGAATAACGTTGTATACGATTTGGCAGTTCTGATTGATATTGTGATTTCATATGTGACAATATTATTTTGTCGAACGTTAACCGATTTTACTCAATTGATTTATCCATATTGATATTTGAAATGCTTTTTGATAATAATGCTGGCTTTATTGTGCTCTTTATATCGTAACTTAATATAACACCGATACAAAAAGTTTATTTAATTCCTCATTCTTTTTCGCAGGGTCGAGTTTGTGCCAAAAACGTTTAAATCCGGGATGTTTTCTCCATTTTAATATCAAGATAAATATTTAATCAGTATTCAGGTTACTGAATTACAATGAAAAAAGTAATCATCTCGTCTTGTGTATTAAGAAATTGAATGTCCGACGCCGTATTCAGCAAACAGACGGAGATATGTAATAGTATGTACGAGAGACTTATCGTTCCGTAAAAGCTCTTTACCTACTAATGATCTCATCACAATCAGAGCTCAAACCTTCCACAAAGAATTAGAATCATGGACCTCCTATAGCTTTCTACCAACTATTTGTGGAAGGAGGGCAAGATTGGCTACCGTTTGGAAAAAATCATGCAGTTAGGGAGCCTGGAACTAACTTCAATGTATTCCAATCTACTGGCAATAAGACTGTTAAGCTCAAGGACCTCGATGACATTTGTGAATTCATGTTAGATGAGCACATGCTGCTTTTAAAAGGCATTATCAAGTAAAGCAGAATAAAAAAATCCATTTTGCGGAATAACGTTGTTTGTGAAAATTTCATATACAACGTTTTTCCACTGATTCAGCATGTTTTTTTACAATAGATTCAAATTTAATTGACTTTTCCCCCTATTTTATATTGAGATTAGTTAAGAATTATATATTTTTTATATTTAAAATATAAAATGTAATAAATTGTAACTGGTTTCGTTTTTTCAATTTTTCTCGGAATGAGAGTATTGTTGGATACAACGTTATTCCGGGCAAGGGCTCAATTAATGAATATGATTATTATCATTTTAATAATTTTTTGAGGTATTAATTTTTTTTTTTGATTTAGCGGGTATATTTCATTTTATTTTTGTTGCAAATAAAAACTTTTGCTCCGGACAAGGAATTATAACACCAATTATTGAATTTTTTTTATCCTTAGAACTTGTTTACTTCTATTTAAATTATACATATTCTCTTCTCTTCATAAACTTATTTACCTGACAATTGTATTTAATATACATATAGATGGTGCCTCTGGGTGAAATGTGGACAATTAAGGAGATAAGCAACATCAAAGTTTGCATTTTTTTCAATAGTTCTGCCTTATTTTTCTGTAAAGTTAAACTATTACTACAGAAACTTCAAATAATTTGCTTTAAAATAAGTCAAATAAAATGATAAAAACCATACAAAAAAAATGTTTTTCAAATTTCTGCAGGGTCTTAATTTAATAATTTTATCTGATTTGCATCAAAGCGAATGAATTTTTAATATTCAATATAAATTACTTTCACAATAGTAACGTTTTACAAAAGTCAAGCTAGAAATATTTTTAATTAATTAATAAAAATTTAATAATTAATAAATAAAAAATAAAAAATAAATAAAAATTAATAAATGCAAACTTTGACATCGCTTATCTCCATAACCATCAACTGAAGTTTTTGCTATTTGTTATGATACCTGAATATTAATTTAAGTTAGGTCTAGTTTTTTTATAAATACTTTTTATCTGTACATAGAAAAAAATTGCTCTATCAGAAGACAATCTGGATGAGAAAATGTACAAATACAGTATATGAGGATGGAAAAATGTAGGGCCAGTGATTCATAAAGGACTGATTGCATTTTCAGGGGCCAGCAAACCTTCACCCTGCGATTATTTGAAGCCATCAACAAGATGAAGGCTCAGGACAATGTGTTCTTCTCTCCGTACTCCGTGTACCACTCGCTGCTCCTGGCCTTCTTCACGTCAGCCAATCAGACAGAGAGAGATCTGAGAACGGCGCTGCAACTTGGAGATGAGGTATATAATTTCTTATACAGCAAAACCTCATTAATTCGAAATTCAAGGGACCCAAAAAAAAACATTCTGAATTACGCAGAACCCCGTTAATTCGAAATTCAAGGTACAAAAAAATTAAAAATCGCAATACAATTGCGAAATTCTCCAAAAATCGTAAAACTCATGGAAAAAGTCAGTGAAAAATGTCTGTATTTTTGCATATTTCAAGAAATCATTTTGAAAACGCAATATTTATTATGCTAATACGAAGACCGCGACATTTATATTACTAAAGTACGCGACATTGATATATTGCTTGTTCTCAATTGCAAAATATCAAAATATTTTTTTAGTTTTGTCAAATTTCAAAAAAATTCAAATTAAGTGAACTAAAACGTATTGATTTATGGTGCAAGGGGCTACAAAGTATTTCGAATTACGAATTACCGGGGTTTTCAATTTATCGGGATTATTTACTATGAAATTAGTATTTTGGAAATTAGAATTATCGGGATTTTACTGTACGATGGTGCCATGTAGCTTCATCTATACAACACATTACACTTTCCAATATTGTTGAAACTAACTGGATTTGAACACGTCTAGAGCAAGGTGGACCTGATGCGAGCGTACAAGCTGGACCAATACTTGCGCACCATGGAGCCTTCAGAGAGTTACCAGTTTGACTCGGCCAATCGGGTGTACGTGGATGACAACCTTCCGATCAGGGAGTGCATGCTGGAGTTCTTCCAGAAAGAGATTGAAAAGCTGGTGAGTTCCTGATTGCTCTGCAATTAAACTACAACTATAATTACAATACTACTTAATATCATTATGTAAGGGGTATTATTGGATCAAAGCTAAGCTACTGTAGGAATGGAGAACTTTGCCTATATGTTCTATGAATTACGAATATATTAAAAAAATGAAATAGAATATGTGTATTTGAATACTCCTCTCACAGAAGGTTTCTTAAGCCAGCAATAATAAAATACATATTTGATTCATATTACTTTATTTGAGGAAACTAACAGTACAATATTTTAAGAACAGAAAGATAAAAAATGATTAAACATGAAGAGGACCACCTTACAAGATTCCACAGTATAAATATCATCTACATTTTTAATTTAAAATATCGACGGTCCGTATGTAAATTAAGACATCTGCAAAAAATGAATTTTACAAGAGAGCTGTTTGAAGTTTGGCTTTACATAAAAATGAGCGTACTTGTCTGCCTTTACATCAGTTTTTTTCTCTGAAAACAGTAGAAATTTTTTTAAAATTTTGTATTTCGAATAAGAGAATTAATTGTCTATGTATCAAAATATCAAAAATGAATTTTTGGTCATAATATATTTTTTAAGGCCTAAAATCATTGATAAATTTAATATTTATCTAAAGACAGCATTTTTAATACATGCAAATAAATATTTTAAAAATACATAATATATCACAGAACGCATTGTATTTTTATGGTATGTACCGATTTCAAATCTGTAAAATTTTCTTATACTAAAGAATTTTTTTTTCACTAAAAATAGTGCATTGATTAGCCTGTTATGGGCACACAATTTTAATTTTATTTATTTATTTCGTTTAAATTTATACATATAAAAGAAGGTAGTTGTTTCATTAGACAAGGTCTGTTCTGAAGCAACTACCTGTATAGTTTTTTTTAAAGTTAAAACATTAGAAAGACTACATATTAGAAGTAAAATTTTAATATTGCACGTAAGAAATATAACACAAACACTAGAAATATACTTTTAAACGTTATATATAAGGAATAAAAGGCTCCGCACATCGAATGTTCAAGCTCCAAAGTTAGAAATACATACATTCGAAACTCCACACAGCTTCATGAATCTCAGTCTTCCAAAAATTACATTAAATCTAAACGAAATAACGATTTCGCAGGATAAATTTATTTTTCCAACCGTTCTACAGATTGTTCTATGAATCCAGAGTTTCAGAACGTCCCCTGAGCAAGCGAGAGTCCACATCAATGACTGGGTTGCCGCCATCACCAAGAATAACATCAAGGACCTGATCCCCAATGACGGAATTGACTCGGACACACAGCTGGTGTTGGTCAATGCCGCCCACTTCAAGGGCTTGTGGACCTCACGCTTCCAGCCCGAGGGCACCAGCAAGGAGGTGTTCTACATCACCCCCGAGAGGCAGACCTTCGTGCAGATGATGAGGCAGAAGGGGAAATTCAATCATGGTGAGGACTTCAATGACTGCCAAAATAATTTGTCACTAGATTATTTGTCGGGATATGAGTCATAATCATAATATTTTTCATGTGAAAAATATTATTTTTGGTTTTATGTCAGTTGTGATAATCAGTTATAATAAAACATATATTGTTTGAGATTATATATATTTACTTATTTATTTAACGCCCGTATGGGCTTTTACAATATATATTAAAATTTTTTTTTAAAAAAACATTCAAGTGCATATACATAATAGATTTGTGTAAATTTAGATTAAAAAGTTAAAAAGATTCAATTACATCTTATAGATTTGTGTAAATTAAAAAGAGAAGTTTAAGCAGTAAGAAGAAAAAGAAAAATTTATTATCCACTACCATTTAGTTGAGATGTAAAGAATTGTATCAATTTTATCCTACACACAATTATATTATCAGCAAAAATATCAACCGCCTCCGCATGTTCATTCCCTAATTGGGAATTACAGAGTTTGCTAATGCATTAGTTCTGACATTTCCCCTATAATAGAATAATGTACTGCGTCTTGATGACCTCGATGGTGCATATCTTGCAATAAAAGCGGTGTTTTGTTTTTAGGAGTGAACGAAGAATTGGGAGCGCACATCCTGGAGATGCCATACAAAGGGGACGAAGTCAGCATGTACGTTTTGCTGCCGCCGTTTGCCAAGCAAAATGGTAAAATATTTGTTCATTTCTATTATAACTTTTAGTATTCCAGATATTTAGGGTTAGGTTTGTACTGAGCTCAAGTACCTATCCGCAAGATTGCGGAAGGTAATTAATAAATCTTTATCAAACAGGACAGGTGGTGTAAAAGAAGGCTTATAAAATAAAAGGTAAAATTATATTGAGAGGTTATCATATTGAATATATTGTAAATCTGTTTGTGAGAAAAATTCAGTCAAGATGGAACGAACCAGCAATTCGCTCAGTAGGCCGTAACGGGGTGTCAGTATTTAATTCAACATAACCTTAAATAAAAGTATTTCATACATTATTGAACACACCATAATGAGGTGTCAATACTTTTTCTTCTTCTTCATCAGCCTTCGTCTTTCCACTGCTGGATATAGGCCTCTTCCTTATTTTTCCATTCTTCCCTGTTGTTGGCTAATTGTAGCCATTTCTTTCCCCCAACAGCGACAATATCATCGGCCCATCTCTTTTGAGGTCTTCCGATGCCTCTTTTATTTTCCCAAGGTCTCCATTTCAGAACTCTGGGAGGCCATCTTGTAGTATCTGTCAATACTTAATTCAACATAACCTTAAATAAAAGTATTTCATGCATTATTGAATCCACATGATCTAGAGAAAATGCATTGCGATTGTTTAATTTTAATATTCTGATTTTGATTTTAGGAGTGGATGAGATCCTGGCCCGTCTGACTCCCGCCACCCTGGCTACGATCGTTGAGGAGGATGCCCTCATGCCCCGCCAAGTGGAAGTACAGTTCCCCAAGTTTACCATGGAGAAGACCGTTCAGCTCAAAGAGGTTAGTTGGATAATGCTCTTCACAACACCAATGTCGTTGATATGGATTGAGTTTCAGTTGTCTGTTATGTTTAAATTTATTATATTGCGCACTCTGTGCGAACATAGGTGTGTGTGTGCAGGTGGATCATTAAATTCGGCTAATTCACATTTATTCCGTCAATCTAAACAATAACAATGACTTAATATAAATACAAGTGAAGTCAACAATATGATGTCTTGCGGTCAGAAGTGTGGCGAAAGTGTAGCCGTCCGGTCAAGATGGCGGCTTTCTACTTCCTGTGTTCGTAGTTAGCAATGTTACTAGCATTTTAATAATATTTCTATTAAAAGTGGTTGTATGACTGGCTCTTTAATGCCAAAATTGATAAAAATAAAGAGTACACAATTTAATTTAACTCCTGTGTGTCGGTGATGTAACATAGGTCTACATGTCGTAGAAAATATGAAATATCTACCTTATTTACGAAAATTAAAACGTCACATTTTTTATAATCATTGAATAGACATTTTCACACCAAAATGATTAAATTAAACTGTTACGAATGTACAGATTTTTTAATTAAAAAATATTTATTCATTCTCATATTTTCGGCCAGTGTATAAAAGAGAGCAGAATATTGCACACATTTCATGTAGGACAGAGATGGCGATCGCTTGGGTTTCGTTGAAAGAGAAAACAATATCGAAAGAGCACGGTAGAGTTGCGTAACACGTGTTAGACAAAGACGGACTTCAGTCACCGCGTCATTGAATTTAGTTGGTAATGATACGTCGGCGTGAGCGCACGCAGATTCGATATGCCATGATTTTATGATAATACTTACTTACTTACTTACTTACCATCACGCCGTTTCCCCGAGGGGGTAGGCAGAGAGGATAGAGCGCCATACTCTTCTGTCCTGACATACAACTTTCGCTTCATCTACATTCATACATCTTCGCATGCAAGCTCGACGGTTGTTCAGACTTCTAACAGGACCATCTTCCAGTATCTGGTTAATCTGGTCATGCCACGTCTTCCGTGGTCGCCCTCTTTTTCTGGCGCCGTCAACACTTGCATCATATATCTTTCTTACCATTCTTTCCTCATTCATTCGCTCAACATGCCCAAACCACCTGAGCGACCCTATTTTTATTCTCTGTATTATGCTACGATCAGCTTTACATTCATTCCTAATATCTTCATTCTTTACTCTATCATACATGGATTTACCACATTTTATGATAATTTACTAACATAATGTAAATATGTATGTTTTTACCTTACATAATTATATAAAGGGACCTTTAAAAAGTCTTTTCTGTATTGAAAAAATATTTTTTTTACCACATATTAAAAACTATGTCGATTTAATCATGTAACACTGTGTTACACCACAGTTACCAAAGGTATTTTTTAGCAGTCTTTTAAGAGTTAAAATCATTTTAGAATATCCAAAAAATGGACACATTTTTAACTGCATTTCTTTATTCCATAAATAAATCTAATCACTTCTCTGCATGTGTGATCCATCAGCCTTGCTTAACCTCCTATAACCCACCTTCACTTTCTTATCTGGTATGTCTCACCCCAGGTCCTGAAAGACATGGGCGTGGGAGACCTGTTTGAGCCCACTTCGGACTTCAGCTGGCTCACGGGCGTTGTGGGGCCGCACTTCAACGATGCAGTGCACAAGGCCAAGATCAGCGTCGACGAAGATGGTAAGTACTATTAAATTATTTTTGGCATTTTTTATAAATTTACATCAAACTAATCTTTAATAATTTTATTACTACCGCAGTTTGAAGAGGAGCAGATCCTCTCCTTTATGTTTTATGATCCTAAAAATTTAATAATATTTCATTCGCTATCAGTAATTGAAATATGTACCAACATCTAATTATCTTGAAACAATATTTTTATATGAAAGTATGTTCCAAGAACACAGTTACTGGATTTTATACATCCCAGAGGGATGATTAATTAATTATGGATATATTATAGAAGTCTCTTATACAATACTTATAAAAAAAATTATGTAAAAAATTACACAAAAAATGAAAAAATAATTACATAAAAAAAGATATTTTTAATGTTTTTTAAGAAAAGGAAAAAAAAATTTTGAATATAGAGAAGTTACGAACGTTACACAAGATTATGGGGACAGAGAGACAGACAGATGGATGGACAGACGGATAGACAGACAACAAAGTTATTATAATTGGGCTGTCCTTTATATATTTTTTACATATGATTACATTTTATGCACATTGCTCATCCATCTTTAACTTGTTGAGGGCCGGAAATTTTCTGAATTTTTTGTGATTTTTCTTTTTACGAAAAAACCATGAAAACATGCGTATATTAAAAAAAACACACACATTCATATTATTTTATCGTAAGTGTCGAATTGCAATGATTTTTTTATCATTTAAGTAAAAAAAATAAATCTTTTTTTGAATTTCCATAATGTTGCCAGCGCAACATTTTCTGAAAAATAATAATAATTTTTTATTTGTTTATTAGAGACAACACTAATAATAATAATCTTCTTCTGTGTGGCATATTTTGTTGCACGGCACGGCACACGACGGGACATCACACTCATAACACATAAATATGATACACTTTCACACACACACATATTTCAAATAAACGCAACAAAATTGCTTGTATTTTTGTTAATAAATCACTATAAATCGTATATATTTGTATATACGTGTACAAATAAATCGAAAATCGAAAAAAATAAATCGTATTTCCCGCGCACATTGCGCATGACCTTGACGATGGAATATTTGAATTTCGATTGCACAACACGCGATCGGGGCGCCATCTATAACAATTCTCTACGATTTTGACGGCAGAAAAACTTCTGTTTTGATTGTTGATTTAAAATATAATCCGTGATGTTTTTGAGTTGAAAATGGAACGACAGGTCACAACAGGATTTCTCTATTGGGAAAAAATTACATTTTTCAAATTCGATACGCGGCCGTCGATAAATAATTTATTTTGTGCATTAACTTAAATTTTCATGAATGTATATTATTTTTATAATATTTTATAATTATTTTATAATTTATATAAGTATTTTTATAATATCCAGGATAGAGGCAACATGATGTCAGATTACTAAATTGTTATATTAGGAAAAAATAATTACAAATTTATTGGCATGTTTTGTCACACATGAATAAATAAAGATTTAGGAAAATATGCAATATGCATGTACATATATATCTATTACATTTTTCAAGGTACCAATTTTATTATTATTTTTCAGGCACCGTGGCATCCGCGGCTACCGCCATCTTCAGTTTCCGTTCCTCTCGTCCGTCCGAGCCGACGCGCTTCATCTGCAACCATCCCTTCGTGTACTTCATCTACGATCGCGTGTCCAGCTCCGTCACCTTCATGGGAGTCTTCAGGGAACCCAAGATGATGTCTTAAAGTCAAAGTCTGCCAAAGTCTCGGCCCTTGGTGTTGTAGGGCACGGCGTGTATTCCCCAGTGTACCATCGAGTTCGCATCGATCAATTGTGCTTTCACTAATTCCAAGTTGGAACATCCCCGCTTACGAAAAATAATTCTTTAGATCTTACGAGAATATAAAGTTTGGAGAAACAAATGACTCAAATAATAACCTTATATAGTTGAGATATTTTGATACTAATGTAAAATTCTGAGGAAACAGTGGGGTGCATAAACTAGTTATTTATTTATCGTCCCTGAAAAAACACTTCCAAAAATCTAAAATATAATATTTGCAAAAATTTCTGAAATTTTAGAATATTTTTTGCAGAAAGCCAACTTGGAGCAAAAGTCATTTTATATATTTGGCTTTCAAGATTTGAGGAATCCCTTGATCATACTAAGTGTATATTGAGATAGTTTCATAATTTACATTTTTAATATAACATTCCATTTAGTTAGTGTAAATAACTTTAAAAAAATTAATGACACAACTAACTTAAATATTTATTTTCTATTTCGAGTCATCAAAATTTATTTCATTCACTTACACTATCACAATTACGCGAGTAAACGTGATGATTCACCGTGTTGTGATCGTAATATCACTGGGTGTTAAGAAAGATTGTGAAAGTTGCATGTAGTGATTTCTTAGTTTTTAATTGAGAGCGTGTGCTGGACTTCATTAGCCATTGACTGAATATGTTTGCAAATTGGTTTTTAGATTTACTTCGAACTAAATTCCATAATATCGAATTGTCTGTTGCGGTTACTATTTTCTTGACTTGTATTGGAAATTGACATAATTTCAAAAAGTGTTTTATTTGCCTTATCGAATGTGTGCGTGTTATAATTATTATTGTATTTGGTGTGTCTGGAATTATGTAGTTGCGTTCTAATATAAAAGTTTTTATATATTTTCGTATATTGTAAATAAATTAATAATTGTCAATAAAATAAATTGTTACCACATTTTTAATTACCTTTTTTATTATTAATTCTCCTTCTGGTGAGCAAGCATTGAATGACGAACGCATTTTTGAGATAAATTACCATCAGCATGATTGCGTCGTATTTTAAGTTGTCATAAGTCTATAGGGCCTACCACACGCACAAGTATCACCACAGATGCCGGTTTATAAATGGGGCACCGTGTACAAAACACCAACTACACGCACGTTTGTACAGGGAACACAGTGCGTGTAGTTGGTGTTTTGTACACGGTGCAATCGGCACGCGCATGCAAAAGTGTGGTGATACTTGTGCGTGTGGTAGGTCCATATGTGTAGTTTCATATTTTTGAATTAAGGATATAGACATGTTCAAATAAACAAGTACTAAAAAGTTGTTTATCAATTTTTTTATATTTTGATATTAAGAAGTTTTCCTTCCACATCCTATATATTCTCAAAATAGCAATATAAAGTGACAATCAACATGTTGACCGATATTATATAACATTTTCACTATGTCAGTTTTGGTGTTTGACAGATGTCTTGGCATTTCACACAGACTTTTTTTATATATTTTTTTTGTCTTACTAATATAAAAATCTTTTTATAATAATAATGAGAAAATGTGGATCGTTTGTTTTTGAAGCATATTTTTTAAAGTTATTAATTCTAAATTCAATGTGTATTGTATTTAATTTAATAAATAATTGCAGTACGTTTGCAAAAAAATCAATTGAAACACTAGTTTCACAAAAATATCTTTGTTAAACATTCTTAAACTTCATAACAGGCAACAAGAAATACTTCTAACGTAATATGATTACAGAATTATCAAAGATATTACAAAAGAAACACGGCATTTAAAGTTTATATATATATATTTTTTTAATACATTTTGCAAAACATTTAAATGATATTCAGTAACATTATTTATATACAAATATAAAAAAAATACTGCTTATATATGGGAACCACAAACAAATTTCAGTACGACGACGGTATTAAAAATATATTTAACTTTAAGAAAAACTTAATCAAAGAGGAATATTGTTCTTGTTTTATCGATTGTTCTTCTTAAAATTAGTATTGATTAACATTGCAGTATTGCAGTCTTAAATTTGGCCAACTTCGTACAGGTACGCACCCAGGAGTTTTGTCTGAAAAACAATAAAATTAGTCAATTAGTGCAACATTACAAAACAAAAAATTATGATGCCAATTGAAAGTTGAGAAGAATAATCAAAACCAGAAGTATACCCGTGAAAAATCACGGGAAATAATAATATTTAATTAGTTACGTATAGACAGCGAAATTATTATATTTAGATAGTAGTTCATGTCTATTGGCGTAACTTCATGTTTAATGTGATGAAAGATGATGTTTGAAAACTTGGCTTTGAGGAATAAAATATATATGAAGGGTATAAAAGGAAAGGCAGAAATATAAAATTAAAAACGAGCGAGCCTTACAGTAGTCGCATATGATGTTTAACATTTGACATCTCACAATTAAAAATATCAATTGAGCAGCGACAGAAATCGACCTCAAAATTTAAAAATGCTAATACCTATACAGTTTTATTAATATGTAAATATACGCATTTTTATTTAGAAATGTGTTTGGTCAATTATATGTTTTTATTTCTTTTCATAGATGGCTGTAGCGTGCCGCCATACATATTGTATGAAAGTTTTGAATAAATATTTAAAAATAATCACATAAATTACATAAAGTTAATTTAAAGGGTAGTTGTTGTTTACATTAATGTAAGAAAAATTAAGTATTTATCGGACAGTTTCGAAGATATAAGCCAAAATATATCAAAGTTACAACATCCACACGCGTGATATCAGCCTCGTAACATATATACAAAATCAGAAGCATTGGCTGGTAGTGTGCGTCTTTGCTGTGATGGCACTTGCTGGACATTGATTTGTTTATAAACGATGATTTTTTTCCATCGCGCGTGCTCCGCGCGCGCTCATTGGTAAAGTGAAATTAAGCGCGTCTTATTTCCTGTTACACATTTCCGTCTTTTTTCACGAAATCACTGCCACAGATTACAGGAAAGCAAGAGGAAAGATGTTAGACATCGAAAAAAAATGTTTTGAATGCAGTCATTGAGGAGTACTAATTCAGAATGTACTGAATTTGAAATTTTACAGGAAATTCTATTCCTTACAAAATCATGATTCCAAATAACAATTAAAATCAAAGGCTGCAATATCTACTTCAATCAATCAACCCCCAAGGATATGTCACGTGACAAAATGGCCGCTTCATTCTAAAGTGAGAATTAATGTCGATTTTAGACTGAAACATCATAGCAAAGAGAGTAATATCTAATTATGTAAATAGCAAAAGTAGCAATGTCCACTTTTTGGTAGCGAACACGGCAATATCCATATTTAAGAGTTAAATATTTATTTGTAAACATATACATTAAAACCCTGATAATTTGAAATTCGCCATAATTCGAAATTTTTAAAACCCACAAGTCTCAAAATGCTAATTTCATAGTAGATTAACCCCGATAATTCGAAAACCCCGGTAATTTGCAATTCGAAATAATTTTTAGCCCCTTGCGCAATAAATCAGTACGTTTTAGTTCACATAATTCGATTTTTTTTTTAATTTGACAAAATTGAAATGAGAACAGATATATCAATTTCGGATACTTTAGTAATAGAAATGTGGCAGTCTTTATATTGGCAAAATAAATATTGCGTTTTCAAAATGATTTCTTGAAATATGCAAAAATACATTTTTTTCACTAAATCAATCAAATAAATCAACACTATTCACGAGTTTTACGATTTTTGGCGAATTTCGCAATTATATTGCGATTTAATTTTTTTTTGTACCTTGAATTTCAAATTAACGGGGTTCTACATAACACAAAATGGTTTTTTTTTGAGTCCCTTGAATTTCGAATTAACGAGATTTTACTGTATTTGGTAGCGCACACAGCAATATCCATATTTAAGAGTTAAATATTTATTTATAAACATGTAAAAGAAAAACTGAGGTAGGAATAGGTTTCGTAGATTCCAGAGAAATTTCCTTGAGTAGTGACAGGTTTTTTGAATTCATCTCAAAAACACCTCGATGGAGTATTGCTGCCCTCGCTTTTATACCCTTCATGTATAGTAAAGTGATAAATAATACAAAATGCAAATCAAAGCTAACCCCTTCAATATAGTTGGTCACATTGATCTTTTCATTCTGCGAGTGCGCCATGTCGTTTCCGGCTCCCACGGGTAGCAGCAAGACATTCTGGCCGGAGACCTCTTGCAGCGTCAGTGTCACGGGGATGGAACCACCTTCGCGGCACATGTCCGGGTCCACCTGAATCGTGGTGCACACATTGATGGTTCAATAAAAAGTTCAATGAGTAAAAGTATTTCAAGTAATTGATTCAGCAACATTGTAGATTGACATTTTAAAATTTGATTAATTACACCAACATGTTTCAGAAAAAACTTTCTATCAGGTGTTGTATAACTGTCAAAATATCAACATATTATCTGATATTTTAACAATTATACAACACCCTGACGATGGAAAGGTTTTTCTGAAACATGTTGGTGTAATTAATCAAATAAAAGAAGTAGATATATACAAATAATATAATCAATATTTTGTGTTCCGTCTCGACGCCTGGAATCCATTATGAGAGAACAGCCTGCTGTTTCGCCACTAGACACGCGTTCCTACCCCCTCTGATTCCCTGTTTGCGACAATTTATTCCCGCTGGTATCCCTGTTTCCGGTTTCGTCCGCGCAACGGTTTTTCTTTCATATAACGTCATTGTTTCGCGCCATTCGGCACGCGTTTTGACACGCCAACTTTTGTTGTGATTTTTTGTGTTTCTATTGCAACCTACCCCCTTAATTTTTGATCCCTAGGTTAACAAACATTAGACTATACAAATTTTTAACATAGTGCGACAGGACGTTGATATTTTAGTGTAAATCCCGTGAATTTCGTCAAACGTTTTGTTAACAAGATGGCGGACGAGCAAGCTCCTTCGCCGGTATCCTCGAATGACGGATCTTCTTTCGAAGAACCGAGTTGAAAGAGACGCCGCGTAGCATACGACCCGCGTGTAGACCACCTGCTAAAACAGGTGACTGCTCTGACGGAGGCCTTGTTAGCGGGCGGCGCGGCCCCTGCATCAACAACGCCGCCAACGCCGGAACACGAATGCGCCCTTTATTCAGCCGCCGCCGAGCCTCAGAAGGGCGAGGAATACGCTGGAGTTCGGCAAGCTCAGCACGGTCGTGAAGGAGCCGCCAGTACCGAGAGCGGACCCGAAGCGAATCGAACAGATCTCGAAGTTGCAACACTTCGATTCCGACGAGTGGTCAGGCGTTCGCTACGCGGAAACGCAGAGAACCTACGCGGCGACTCCCACATTTGTGGAATTGTCGGTGAACGACGACTTGAGAAGGGTCGATAACGCGCCGAAACATACTGGCTTGCTGGAAAGATCGCTCGCCGCGCTTTCAAACGCCTTGCTCGCCCAGAGCCCTGAGAGACGGTATGCAATCGCTGGTGAGTTGGGCATCCGAACCCGGCACGGATCTTCCGCTTCGGCTCTCTTCGAGCGGATTCAGTCGATGTTCACCAGCGATGCTCCGTACAATAAGATTTCGGACGACATCCTGCAGATTGTGTGCGGCAGACGGGCAGAGTGTATACTGAACCGGAGAAAGGCCATATTGGAGGGCTTCAAGACCCTTTCGTGCGAGAAGGTGCGGCCAAAATCCCTCCAAGCTCGGGATACTTGTTCAATAGGGAAGAGCTATCGGCGTATATCCTAAAGAACGGGGGCCAGGAGAAGGTGATGGTCTCGCCCGCAACCCGAAACCTGGCCCAACCGTCAACATCTCAGCCCCAGCCGTCAACTTCTCGCCGAGCTCCGAACCAGGGATACCTCCAGTCCCGTAAGCCCTTTCTGCCGGAGCCGAGGAACAGGGAGCGAGGCCCAGGGAACCCGAACAGGAGACCTATCCGGAAGGCAGACCACGGCCAAACCTCCGTTAGTCTTCTCCACCAGGCAGCTGTTGAGCAGCTTCAGCATGAAGGAGTCTCGAGACATGTCGAGTCACATTCAGGCCCTGAAGATGTCAGGCGTGCTGGAAAGAGCAGATCATTCTCCGAGCTTCATCTCAAATCTGTTTCTAACTCCGAAGTCGGACAACTCCCTAAGGCCGATATTCAACCTGAAGGCGTTGAATGCCTTTGTGGAGGCGAAACCCTTCAAGCTGTTCAACCACTTTCGGGTCCCAGACTTCCTCCAGCCCAAAGATTGGTTGGTGAAAATCGACCTAACCCAGGCATACTTTCACCTACCAATAGCGGAATCGCACCGAAAGTTCCTGAGACTGTACTACAAAGGGGAACTTCTCCAGATGACCTGCCTGCCCTTTGGCCTGTCATCAGCCCCGAGAATGTTCGCAACGCTGTCAAACTGGCTAGCGGGACTCTTGCGGAAGAGAGGAATAAGGACCGT
The DNA here is from genome assembly GCA_016648135.1 of Agrypnia vestita. Taxonomy (NCBI): domain Eukaryota; kingdom Metazoa; phylum Arthropoda; class Insecta; order Trichoptera; family Phryganeidae; genus Agrypnia; species Agrypnia vestita. The sequence goes on from JADDOH010012327.1 coordinate 36,479, forward strand.
AGTCTACCTGGACGACTTCCTTCTGGCCAATCAGTCAAGGGACCTGCTAGCGACCCAGGCAGTAGAGACGGTCAATCTGTTCCAGCATCTGGGTTGGTGCATCAACCGCGACAAGTGTGTCCTTATACCTACCCAAAAGCTGTATATCTGGGCATAACTTGGGACACCGAAGCCAACCAGAAATCCCTCTCGGACCGCAAGTGCTCTGGCCTTCGCCAAGTACTGCGCCGCCCTATCGAGGCCGGCAGTTGCTCCCCCAAGCAGGTTCTAGGCCTCTTGGGGAGACTCAACTTCGCAAACTTCGCCACCCCTCGGGGTCGTTTGCATTGCCGAAGACTGCAGAGATTCAGCCGCCAGCTGCAGATGCACGAGCCATCCAGACAAGTGGAGCTTCCTGCCGCGGTTCGGCAAGACCTAGAGTGGTGGTTGGAGGCCGTAGGGGAGTCCTGCCCAATACACGAAGCCCCCTTCTCCCACTTCCTGACTACATACGCAGCGGACGCAGGTTGGGGCGGCCAGGTGGACGACAAGACGATATCAGGCCAGTGGTCCCCAGAGCAGATGCGGTGGCATTCCAACCAGAAAGAAGCCTTCGCTGTTTACGCAGTGATCAGGGATCACGCTTACCTGCTAAGAGGAACGAAGACCCTACTGCAAACAGACAACAAGACAGTAGTGGCTTACATCAACAAGGAGGGGGGGACAAGATCATTGGGCCTTCTGAAGATAACTCGAGACCTCCTAGAGTTTATCGACCAGCAGGAAATATCTCTGACAGCGCAGTACATTCCAGGGAGATACAACGGGATTGCTGACCGACTCTCACGGGGGACACCACTCCCGGAATGGCACCTCCTGGAACCAGCGACAGAGGAAATATTCCGAATATGGGGACGTCCTCAGATCGACCTCTCCGCATCGGCCACCGCCCATGTGGTGCCAAACTACGTGTCGCTA
>JADDOH010012329.1:0-11331 GCA_016648135.1 Agrypnia vestita
TGGTTATGGTGGTGGATAGCCCTTGGTGTCATATCGAAAATATGCGAGTTTGGTGGGGGTGGATGTGCGTGGGTGGGTTTGGTGGGGGTGACGAAAATGTGCTTTCTAGCACATTGTTTTGTTATGGGAAGACCGCAAACGCAGATTGTTTCAAAATAGGCGCGCCGACTGTGTCGGTGAGTCTAGAAGGTTCCTGTACATTCAATAAATTTCTTGAATGTTCTGGAAGGAGAATGTTCTAGAAGGTTTGCGAAAGTTCTACGACGATCCAAACAGTGTACTAAAAATCAACGCGTGGGCACAGCTAGTACTAGTAAAATTATGTATTCTTTCCGTATACAAATTTCCCCTTTCCTCCCTTAGCACCTCAACAGCTGTGATAGACGGCGACTTCTTTCTCGCGTAACTTCCGAGAGCTACACGCTGAAAAATATCGCCGGCCTATTTTGGCGTTGGTTTATGCTCTCATTCTGTGACGTAACGACATTCCGAGTTCAGCATTGCCGGGCGCAGACACGAATGTGTAATCGCGCGACAGATGACTGGTCGTTAAATAATATTCAGATTTATTCCCACGAATTCACACTATAAAAATGAAAGTAACGCGGCCCCAGCAATGAGAATGTGCACACTGCATGCTGAGGTGAGGTGAGGGATTATAATCCCATAATCCCGGTATTAAGATAAGTCAATCCCGGAATTCCGGAACTGGCCCCGCGATTGGCCAAAACAGGTGACTAAGAAATAAGAATATAAATGAAAATATGTATTTTGAAGTACAACACAAGTTATTTATTTAAATGTTGACACTTGTCAAACTAAATAAAAGTATTATTATTAGCGCAGTTCTTAATTATCAGTCTGTTAATTTATATAGTCTGATAATTTATATAGCGCCGTTTTCGCGAGTACTCACCTCAAGGGCGCTTTACAAAAATCTTACAAAACAACTTACTGCTAAAAAAGAAAAAACTTATTTACTATTACTTATTCACTAGGTGGCATGCAAGAATTGGAATTAAAATTTAATACTATAATAGTTGGGAGTGCCTGAAAGAATTAGAGGTGTTTTCGCGGAGTGCACAATAGGAGTGGAAAACATTAGCTAGTGTTGTTGAGGTCAAATTCTATAGGTTTTTATAGGATTGTCTAAATAAATGCGTGGTAAGCTGTCTGTTCGTCTCAGTTTATTAGGTAGTTTGTTCCATAACTTTGGTCCAGCCACTGCGAAATCACGATCACCGAAATTAATTTTGTGGACGTGATTTACTTCAGCTAACCTATTTATATTAGATGTTGATGCTGAGCGAAGTGTTAGTTGTCTGTTATTTGCAGAGAATGGAATACAGAATCGGTTATGTATTGAGGGGCCATGTTCTGAATAGTCTTAAATATTATAAGGCAAAGCTTATATTCAATCCTCTCTGGACATCTAAGCCAGTGAAGGTTTTGAAGACGGTTTGAGATGTGCGCAAACTTTGAAACGCCGGTAATGAGTCTTGCGGCGGCATTAAATACAGATTGTAATTTGTTTATTTCCTGTTTCGGGAGATGAGCGTAGATACCATTACAGTAGTCTAAGCGAAAGATAACGTATGCGTTTATTAGTAATATTGTTGCTTCTGTTGGGATGCTTTTGCGAATAGATTTAATGCGGCGCAAATGATAGAAGGCAGAGCTGGTTGTGCTATTAATTTGTTTACTAAGAGACAAGCTTGAATCCAAGTAGACTCCAAGTAGTTTAACATTGGTTTTGGGAATTATGTCAATATTTGAAATAGAGAATGGGAGTTTTTCCAACAGGTGTTGGCGTCTTCGGGTAGCCGTCCAAAGAAACTCAGTTTTGGTCGGGTTAAGTTTCAGTTTATTCGAGGACATCCAAAGGTTACTTCATTTATGCACTGAATGATAGATTGTTTTAGTACGTTTGTGTCGTTTGGAGAACAATGGAAGTATAATTGCCAGTCATCAGCATAACAGTGAGCTAGAAGTCCGTTATATTATAATAAAGCACTTTAAGTTGCAAATATTTTTATTCTTAATCGTACAGAAGTTTAATCTCCTTTACCTTTATTATAATTATAATTCTACAAAGAACGTTAGTGATATAACCTTCATAATCTGCATATATTTTTATGCAACAAAATTATATTTTGTTGGTTATAAATTAATAATGTAAACAAGTGTCAAACAAAACAATATAGTGATTATTAAGAAACAAAACAATATTAAAATTTTCTTAAATATTTTCTCAGCCAGAGAAGGTTATCGATACTTGAATCACCGAGACGGCTTCTCAGTTTACGACCAATATAAGACGCAGCAGAAAATGCTCTTTCGGGCTTTGTGGGAGGAAGAGTTATCAAGCATTTATAATTTTTTTAAGATAGAGACCTCAAATTACAATTCAACGAATGTACATTTAACCTTAATTCATGGCATGATTAAATAAATTAAGAAATATTGCATAACAATCGTATAAAAATTCCGGCAACTCTACATTTATTTGTAACTCTACTTATGTAATAGGAATATCAAGTTAGACCTGCTGACGCTGAAGCCACAGAACAACGACGTCTCAAGTCGAGCTGCACTTAATTGTGTGCGAGTGAAAGAGAGCGCGGCCGGACCGGCACACAGCGCGCCAGCACATTTGGTACACATGGGCCGCTATTCTCTTTCAAAAATATTTTTTGTAACGATCCCGAAAACCCCGGGATTGAGGTTTTTCAATCCCGGGGTGGCGCGACCAGAAAAACATTCGGGTTCCCGGAATCCTGGGATTCAGGATCCTTGGATCACAATCTCTAAGTACAACGCTAGGGCTACCTGCAAGCAAGCTGCAAGATGAGCTATCTGGAGCATTCCTAACTTTCTAATATATATTCTACGGAGACTTATCATTATTCGAAACGTGACGTCAGAGAGTGCACCAGGTCAGCACACTAAGGCCCGGTTGTTTCAAATTCGATCAAAGTAAGCGTAGAGTTTAAACTGAAATTTTACGTTCTCCACCAATCAGACGATCCGTTTTCGTAAAAATCTATGCTTTTATCGACCGCTTACTTTGATCGAACTTGAAACAACCGGGCCTAAGTTGTCAATTTTGAAAACACTAGCTGCGGCTAATAATATGCAGCGACAGTCAGCCACTATACACTATTGTATATTCAGAAACATCTATTAATTTTCTCTTCTCAACGTCTTGTATAAATTTCGATTTAAAACAAGACCTTGCATCGGGTGCAATTTGTTGCAGTTTCGTAACAACGACTTTGATATCACATTAGAATTTAAATAGAAATTAATCAAGTGAAGTGAATTCACATAATTGGTTTAATTTTATTATTATATCATATGTTCTATTTCTTAATGCCAAATTAGCTGTTTGAATTCCAAATAAAATAAATTAAAATAAAATAAGGAAAAATGTACAGAAGCATTACAAATATTACAATTTACAGGGTGACCTTGCATCGGCTGCGACTACTTGCGCAACAACAACTTTGATATGATATTAGATGTAAATAGAAAAATATACAGAAGCATTATAAATATTACAATTTACAATACTATCTTTCATTGGGTGCAACTACTTGCGCAATAACAACTTTAATGTGATATTAGCATGTAGATAGAAAAATGTACAGAAGCATTATAAATATCACAATTTACAGGGCGACCTTGCATCGGATACAATTACTTGCGCAACAACAGATTTGATATGACAGTAAATCATTTCATTCTCCAAAAAAAGAAAAAAATTATCCTATAATTATCATCTCAACAATAAGCAACTCAACATCTGCACTCAGGTGAGGGATTTCGGTGTCATCTTAGATTCTAAATTAACATTCATCCCACATATGGAATCGGTAATTGCTAAAGCATATCGACTCCTTGGTTTCGCTGCCAGAATGTCAAACCCATTTCAATCAACGTATACATTAATCACTTTATATTTTTCATTTGTATGCAGTCAACTGGAGTTTGGATCAGTAGTCTGGAATACTCATTATTCTACATACAGTGAGCGACTTGAAAATATCCAACACAAATTTTTCAATATTTTAAATTTCCGTTCCCGTTTAGAATTCAACTCATACACAGAAAGCGAGTGTTACCATAAAATCCCTCCTCTATCATATCGAAGATGCATACAAGATCTGTGTTATCTTTATAAAATCTTGAATAACTTGGTTGACTCGCCCTATTTATTAGAGCAAATAGGTTTAAGTTGTCCTACATACTCAACGCGTTCGAATAATTTATTTTACGCAAACTTTGGTAGGACTAACTACTTAAAAAACTGCTTTGTAACTCGTTGCACCTCAAAATACAATATGTTAAATTCTACAAATAATCTAGACATTTTTACCGACAATTTGCTTTTATTTAAAATGAAACTCCGTAATCTCATTTATGACTATTGATTTGATACTTCTTTAATTGAATCCCATTCCCTCCCTCTCCCCACCCCTCCCATTTTATGCATTATCATAATTTAAATTTATCACATATTCTTTATCATTGTTTTTTATTAAGTTTTTTTTTACCAGCTTCGAGGAAACTTTACTGGTCATACTCATGAATATTTTTTTGATATTATATTAAAAAAAAAATTGTACTGTATGTATCCCAAATAAAATAAATAAAATAAAAATAAAATAAAATTAGAATGTAAACAGTAAAATGTACAGAAGCATTATAAATATCACAATTTACAGGGCGACCTTGCATCGGGTGCAACTACTTGCGCAACAACAGCTTTGAGATGACATTAGAATGTAAACAGTAAAATGTACAGAAGCATTATAAATATCACAATTTACAGGGCGACCTTGAATTGGGTGCAACTACTTGCACAACAAAAGCTTTGAAATAACATTAGAATGCAAACAGTAAAATGTACAGAAGCATTATAAATATCACAATTTACAGGGCGACCTTGCATCGGGTGCAACTACTTGCGCAACAACAGCTTTGAGATGACATTAGAATGTAAACAGTAAAATGTACAGAAGCATTATAAATATCACAATTTACAGGGCGACCTTGCATCGGGTGCAACTACTTGTGCAACAACAGCTTTGAGATGACATTAGAATGTAAACAGTAAAATGTACAGAAGCATTATAAATATCACAATTTACAGGGCGACCTTGCATCGGGTGCAACTACTTGCGCAACAACAGCTTTGAGATTACATTAGAATGTAAACAGTAAAATGTACAGAAGCATTATAAATATCACAATTTACAGGGCGACCTTGCATCGGGTGCAACTACTTGCGCAACAACAGCTTTGAGATGACATTAGAATGTAAACAGTAAAATGTACAGAAGCATTATAAATATCACAATTTACAGGGCGACCTTGAATCGGGTGCAACTACTTGCACAACAAAAGCTTTGAAATAACATTAGAATGCAAACAGTAAAATGTACAGAAACATTATAATATCACAATTTACAGGGCGACCTCGCATTGGGTGCAAACACTTGCGCAACAACAACGTTGATACGACATTAGAATGTAAATAAAAAATATTTATAAATATGTATTACAATTTAGAGGAATCAATCAATCAATGAAATCTAAAAAGAGTCAATTATTAAACAGTAAAAAAATAGATACTTAAACTATTTCAATGTAAGATGTCGATATAACGTGTTATTTAACTTATTATTAGTTTTTATCCTAAAACATGAAGTTCATCGTTCTATCGTACGTTTAATTTTTCCCGGCCACAATTCTACGTAATTATAAAACAGAATGCTGTCGGCAGCGGCGTCATTTATTGGCGCCGCTGTGGAATTTTTATTTTTAAATAATAATTAAGGTATTTTTATTGAAAAAAACTAACTTTTATTAAGTGAAAAAAGCCTCAAAATACGGAATAAATAGAATATACTCTTTAAAACCATTTCGTTATACAAATAAAAAGCGTTTTAAAATCGAGAAAAAATGTAACAATTTCTTGCAAATTTAAAACATTGTAACATTATTAATACTGAATATTTTTAATTTCCTTAGTACGGATTCTAGATAATGAGTATAAGTATACTTTATACGTATTAAAAGCATACTATGCGTATATATAAATATTCATTAAAATTTAGCGCCGCCTAGGACATTAAAAACGAATTTTTGGCCGCGGCCTGTCGATAAATGCTTATATTTTCTTAATTATTGTAAATAATGTTCAGTTTATTACTTTTAAATAATAAAAAAGGTTCTGTCTAAGTTATTGCCCTAAAAAATTGAATTTTAGAGTATAAGGGAGGGGGGGGGGCATAGTGGAGTAGCGGGGCATAGTGGGGTAGCGGGGCATAGCGGGGAATCCCTATGACAGCTCGAACGAAACGCCGTGCAATGTTTCAAAGAGCTCGCTTTAATTGGTCGTCAGTCGGCACATGACCTTCACGTGCAATCTATGCCGTTTCGACAGCAGTTTAAGCTACATAAAAAAAAGACTAAAAAAGTGTTTTCGTTAAAAAAAATACGTGAAATTAAACAGTGACTATTTCTCGAAATCAATTATATATTGTGGTGGTTAATTTTTCGTTTTGAAGCAGTACCTTCTGGATTTCATAATTAAAAGTACAAGATTGTCTATGAAAAATGCAAGATTTTGTCAGTTTATGTTTTGTTTTTAAAGTAACAATACATTTGCCCCGCTGTGCCCCCTGTGTGGGGGCACAGCGGGGCAAATGCCATTTAACATTTATGTATTCACATATCGTAGATTTTTTATCGTAATCGTGAAAACATATCCGTAGGGGTTCGCAATGCATTAAACCATGATATTGAGTCAAAACTTGTTGTTTAATCATAATATTTTATCTTGTAGGTATCTTTGAGTCATAAGTACCCCACTATGCCCCCCCCCTCCCATTATATAAATAAAAGAATAATAAAAACCCACATTTTCGTAAAAAAAACGCCGAAATACGCATTTGCAATGAATGTGCCGCCTTAATGCCGACCCAGTGGAGGCTTCGCGCCAGGTTAGCTTAACCTGACAAAACCTTCCCTCGCGTTGCATATTCCGTTAACCTCGGCCGAGAGCGCACATTGCACTGTGGTGGCGCGGGGCGCGGGGGGGAGATTCGTTCCTCGTGACCATTTCTCCTCTCCCCGCGAGACTTTCATACCCGGGCTATTGCGTAACACGGACAGTTTGCCGCATTTCCTTGACTTGGACGTGGAATACATTGCAACACCCGTAAATTACTCACTTAAGCGTACCCACTGAATATGTAAAGCCCGTGTCTTCTATTTATTTATTTATTAAGGAATCTTAACAGTTTTTTAAACATATAATGTAAAATCATAGTGTAATGATATATAATTTCATAGACCAATTAAAAAGATTCACAAATGTAAAGAACAAATTTAGATATTTTTAAGTTATTATTTTGAATTAATTAATGAATGTGAAAAAAGAAAAAGTATATCAAGAAATGATTTAAATAATGGATGAAAAAGGATGAGTAACTAGGAGTCAGGATAAGGGTGGAGGAAGAAAAGATTAGATATAGTGAGTGAATGGTCAAAGCCGATTTAGTATCTACATGTAATCTAAAGCATTCTTTTAAATTCAGTAAGACCAATGTTGAAGAGGTCAATATCGATACAATTATTATTGAAAGCTTTGCATGCGCGATATAAAAATGTATTTTGTGTATGGGATGCTCTACATCTGAAAAATTGGCCAGCAAAAATAAACATTTTGCTCCCTTTGGAAATTTCATTACAGATTTTATAAGGGTGATGAATGATTCTGAATCTAAGGGCATTATTTTCCCATCTCCGCGCACGAATATAATTCTTTTTTGGCCGCTGCTCAGCGGAAAATCTGAGTATACCCTCGTTGAAAACCTGCGAGAAGTGATACAAAGCTTTACTCGTAAGTTTCTAATATATTATGGACTGCGTGAGGGACTTAACCGAAATTTGACGAGACAATAAATTCTCCGGCATTTTGGATCTTGCGGAAGCTTATATTCTTTTAATAGGTACGAGTGCACGCGATATGCTGGAAAAACTAAATCATCGTCCAATGAGAATAACTGTGATAAATTTAGATTCTTCTGTAATGCGATAACTTTACTCAATTTCCAAGAAGGTTACTTCATCGATTCGGGGACTTCAGCTTTTCATATTTTCAGCTAACGAATCAGATTTTAAAATCTAGACTTATTTATCAGCTGTGGTTTTTGTTGGACTTGAACGTGAACTCGCCGGTCGCTCTGAATTTACCGGAGAAGTGACTATTGGATTACAGCTTCTAAATTGCACCAACATGAATTAGATTCCGATGAAGAAGTTTATGGGAAGTGCTACGATATTGAAATTTAGAAGTTTTAAATTATCTCAACTATCCATTTTTTTTATAAAATATTTAATATATTTTTTTCCCAAAACATCCAATTTTTCTCAAATATTTGTTTCTTATTGAGCCCCAAAATGCACAAAGTATTCGTATTTTCTGGTGTTGATTAGTAAAAAATGAAATGGTACTTACGTGCCGTATGATTGAATTAAATTAAATTAAATAAATCATCGCGGTCAATTTTCTTCAACACCTTAAAATATTTCAGTAAAATTAACATTTTTTTACCTTTTCCGCTATTAAATTCCCATTGCTTGTGGCGCAAAAGATAATAGATGAGACATTTCAGAATTTAGCAATTTTATGAATCAAAAATCCTTAATTAGCTATGAAATGTGTATTTAGTCTATGTAAAACCGACTTCTTACTGTGTCATTATTCTAATTTCTCTATATTAGTAAAAAAAAAGTGCACCATAAACGAGGAGAATACTTATAAATGGATACGTGTACAGGCTTGTCCCTTGAGCGGCTTGGATTTTTTTTGCGTTGGCTGCACCAAGGCTTTATCTATTATTTCGCATTTGAGGATTATCGCCGCAGGACCAAAGTAGAAAATATTCCCCGACGGATAATCAAGGTGAAATACCCTGGACTTTAGAACTTGACGAACGAAGAACTGAGCAAAGCGCTACCGCTATTGCTCAAAATGGCCACGGTAGAGTCACTCGAGGTTTATTGCTCAAACTTGGAAATTGGAAATAGATAGCAACATAAAAAATGACCACAAATTACCGAATTTTCAGAAAAGAGGAAATCAAGTTTTTCTGAGATTGAGAATTGACTAACAAAATAAGTAATAAGTAAACCAAATTTCAACAATCCTGGATGGAATGTCTTCGTGTTTATTTTTTTATTTGGAACTTTAGGTGTATTTTAGACTATTTCACTTCTTCTTATTAAAAAGTTTTCTTTGCATTACATGTACAGTACAATATAATTTATTCTCAATAAATGTGGAAGGGTTTTACTCCTTTTCTTATAATTCGTAGCGCCTGCTTGCTTGCTTGTCTGATGAAAAAACTTTGGATCGATTTTTAACCCTTTTCCCGTGATCAAATCGTGCTGAAACTTTGCTGGCAGGTTCGTGGCGACGATAAAAATGATCTAATAAAATTTCGTTTTAAAAAAATTAATAATAATAGTATAATTTTGGATTTTTAGAAATTTTAATTTTTTTTCAAATTGGAATCATTTAATATGACAAATTAGCCCGACGCTTGTATAGAGAGACACGAAACCTAATTTAAAGCGAAAGGGAGTATTGTAAAAACTTTTTTTTATGGGTTAGTTTTTTTAAATATTAATCCATCGAATTTTCAGTTCAGTCCGACCGATATAAAAACAAGAGATTTGATGCTTTTGTCAGTCGAGCCAGAAGCTTCGTTTTGTGTGTGTGACGCGTCAGTACCGCTCGCTTCCGAGTAATTACGTCAGAGTGCACTGCGCGGGTATTACGGCGGAAGATCAATCCCGAGGCGGAAACGGAAGCGCGGGCGAGACCTCGCGGACTGAGATGCTTTGTGTAACGCAGGTATGAGCGTCGTGGACTATGGAAATAATTAGTGTAATTGCGGGCAGCCCTCGCGTACTTTCAGTTGTGCGTGTGTGCTGTGTTCGGTCTCACGCCGTTGATTTTGATAAATAAAGTTAGAGCTACGACTTATTACTTTAGCAGTGTTGCCACGCGAAGCGCGGCCGTCAGTCTGGAAGCGCTAGATCGTCCGGGTCATGGAATACGTTTTGTCTGGAAAGCGCGTGAGAATGTCTCGAGGATGACGTACCGGAAGTGGGCGGTGCGCTCTGGCGCCGCGCCGTGTGCTATGCAATCATTTTTCTTTATTATTTTCGTGCGCAATGGTTTATGTAATACTTTCAACAGACATCAACAATATTATGATTCTGTATTTATTTTCAGTGTGTAGGTGTACACTATAAATGCGCAACTTAGATAAGATTAATTCATATTGACAACTATAATAATAATATTTTTTATATCTTCTTTGCCGCGTTTGTGTTGTCCATTGTTTTATTTCTTTGCCCTAAAGCACAGTATAATAAATACATACAGTATGTTATCTCGGCAGTGTCCTTGAAATAAATACCTACGGCCGCTTGGTACTTAAACTTGGTTAAAAACGCACCAGGGCTGCTCATTGACTGACTCTTTATGGTTTGGGGTGCCATAAATTGACCTAAATGTATGCGTGGGAACGTCTCACACTGCTTGCGTCCGCACGTTACTGCAGCCCTGCGGCGACTGAGCAGTTCGAAGTATACCGAGATTTCGAAGGGTGTCGTTTCGGCTGTTTGTATGAAGATATAATACTGTATGCTTTACTATACTGTGCCTAAAGGGTGTGCCGTTGAATTTCACTTCTGCTGACTTTATGGAGCAACTTTTTTATTATTATACCCCCTTTTTTATAAACTTTTTCTTGTTCTTAGATACTGAAATTTTCAGCTCATTTTTTTGTTTTCTTTTTTCTCTGTACTATCAATTTATTTTATGCATTATTATTTTATTTTACGCTGTTACATTATTTTCTCTTTTTTGTTATTTCTTTGCTTTGAGTTATCATTATTATTATTTTATATTAAATTGTTGTTTTCTTTTACATTGGTATATTCTTTACATGGTTATTGTTCTTTTGGATATCATTTATTTCTTTTTTGTGTTTTCTGAGGAATTATGCCGTATTTAAACAACAAACAAAACACAATATACCGGCCGTGAAAACCAACGAATATTCTTATTTTTATTTTTGTTTTCTGTTTTATTCTTTTGTTACCATTTTTATTTTTTATATTGTATTGTGTTAGTTTCTCTTCTATATTTTTTTGTTAAATTATTCATTACCCCTAAGACGGCGATGTGGTTTCTGTAGACTCGCCACGCCATGCAAGTGTCTTTGCTTCGTCTCCCGCGTAGCG